>CAIGQZ010016425.1:110953-131920 GCA_903798205.1 Danio tinwini
ATATATATATATATATATAGACAGAGAGCAAACGAGAGAGCATCCGCCGTGATGCTGTGTCGCTTGTTATAGGCTGTCTGGACTCTGTAGCATCCAGCTTGGTGTTTCTTGGGAGGCATATTAAATCGCTATACATTTTACATTCTTCCTTGGCCCAATATGTACCTGCTATATGTATAGAAATAATGCTGATATGATATATGAAACACAATCGGTAGTTGGCAAATATATTGAGTGGATATGCTTGTAAATCTGACTTTGAAAGAGTCAGTGGCTCACCAGCCACAAACCTCACCATACATCACACGGCACTCATGTCTTATCACAAAGGGGCAAACAAAACTGACATTTAGCCTACAATCCTTGCACAACCTACACTGCCCAATTTTAATGTGAGATTTTGGAAACCAGATCTAAATTGAGCGGGAATGGTCGGGTCAGGTAGAAAACGAAGTGGGTCGGGCAGTGGATAACACAAAGACTGAATATACGGCGGGAGGAATCAGGTGTGGAATAAAACCTGTCGGGAGCAGTATTAAAAACTAAGTCCCAGGCAGATCTCAACTTTGTTGTGTTTCTGATCACATTTCCAACTGGATAAAAAAAAAACATTACAATCAACTTAACCCTACATAATTGTTGATTGAAGATCTTTTGAATTTCACATTGCATTGAATGCATTGTTAGAATGGTTAGCAGATTTGCCCTATAACATTAGGAAGCACACAAAATGTCATGCAAATTGCTTGTTCAAGCTTTTGTTCTGTTGCCGTGCCTTCTTGGCAGAACCTCCAGCCAGTACTATCAAACCTCTGAAATTGTACAGTATTTAAAAAGACAGAAAGAACAGGACACTTTTATTTTCATCAAATCACTGGTTTCTAATTGCTGTGTGCATTAAATTGAGTTCACAGATAGACATCTCCCAGCAAAACAACCTGCTTGCGCCTCATTATGCATCCCGTTATCAAAATTCTACTAAATTTACATCCTTTTTTTACAGTGGTGGATTGACTGGTCCAATTCAACCCAATCAGTGGAGTCTTTGTGATGTCATAGAAGAGTAATTTTGGATTTCACAAAGAATATTTTGCTAAAGAGTTCTTAAAATAGCAACTGTAAAGACCATTTTAATATAACAATGAACAATTTTTCAAAATAAACTACTATTTGTGAAGTTTATTTATTAACTAATTCCGAAAGGCTCACGTGCTTATGATTGACCATGGCTAGTCCCGCATTAGCAAACACATGATTCACCAATCAGATGATTCCTAAGTCACCATAAAAAAACAGAGTTATTTATAAGCCTCAGTTATCTTTATCTTGAAGAATCCCCCCTTCCACTCCTACTCCTCCTCCTTTCCTAGGTTGGGCGGCACGGCGACCCAGTGATTAGCATTGTTGCCTCACAGCAAGAACGTCACTGGTTCAAGTCTTTACAAGGCCAGTTGACGTTTCGTTTATTTGTCAAGTTTACATGTTCTCCCCGTGCTCGTATAGGTTTCCCCCGCGTTCCCCGCTTTCCGCTTACCATCTAAAGACATGCGGCATAAGTAAATTGACCAAACCAAATTGGCACCATAGATGAGCTCTTAGTCGGCAGCTCTTATCACTCCATAGCACCTCCTAAATTGTCATTAGCCATAAATAAGCAGGGGAGTTCTCGAGATCTATCTAAGCACAAACTCCCCTCTCACCCTGCAAACGGAAGGGAGCCCCAGGCTCGAGGATCTTATGAGCCTAGAGCTCTCTCCCGGGAGAGCATACCAAATGCACTTTATAATCAATCATCAGCTAAGTTCAATTCAATTAATCCTTATTACTATATCGCTTTTACAATGTAAATTATGTCAAAGCAGCTTAACATAGAAGTTCTAGTAAATTGAAACCGTGTCAGTTCAGTTTTTAGTGTTGAAGTTCAGTTCAGTGTGATTTAATTTTCACTGCTGAGAGTCCAAACACTGAAGATCAAATTCATCGATGTGCAGCTCCACAAGTCCCAAACTAAGCAAGCCAGTGAAGACAGTGGAGGAACAATTGACCAAAGTGAAGGAAAAAAAAACTCGAGAGAAACCAGGCTCATTTGGGCTGAGGGTTATGTTATTTTTAACAGTGAACTGACTCACATGCACAAGTGCTAATAAAATAGTAGTCTTAAACTTGTCTTGCCAGCCAAAAAGATGCTTTTAAAGCTGCTGTGTGTCTCCTCATGCAGATGTACAACATGTGTCCATTTTTTGGTCCCTGGATTAAGACGTGGAGACTGCTGATGGAAAATATGGACAGCATCAGGAGACAAATACAGACCCTGGCAAATGTCTTACAGGAGACTTTGAACCCGCTTGACTGCAGAGGACTCATTGACTCTTTCCTCATCCGAAAACAGAACATACAAGTAAAGTATTACCTGAATTACTTTTAAGCGGTAAACTTTTAACAAAAAAGATTGGTTTTCAGACTGGTTTTCCATGGGTCATAGAATATAATGGTATTTTGGAAGGTCTATTGCAAATATTACAAGTCAGGGAATTTTATATATATTTGCACATCATAGAATATGAAGGACTTTTGTATGTTTTCTGTACCATGTTTTTTAAACACATTGTTTTTATGTGTTTTGCCTATTGTTATGTTTAGGCAATTTTTTACTTCCATTTAATTCCTTTTCTTGTCAAAATGTGTACTTGCAACCGGCAATTAAATG
Organism: Danio tinwini; assembly: GCA_903798205.1. Lineage (NCBI taxonomy): Eukaryota > Metazoa > Chordata > Actinopteri > Cypriniformes > Danionidae > Danio > Danio tinwini. Next base: position 113,661 of record CAIGQZ010016425.1, read on the forward strand.
CAGTAATAAGGCTTTTTTTTAAGGATTTTGCTGAAAAATTTACTGATTACAAACTGATTAATGTAGCTTAAAATAATTTTTCTGCAACCTTTTTCAAAATTTAAAGCATTATGTGTGGTGTTTCTTGTGTTATTTTTTTTTTTTTTGCTGTGAAAATATAATAACACATTAGATCATCATTTCGAGAACCATTAGTTTCTGTAATTTACTGTAACAAAATTATTTCTATACTGCTGAAAGATTCACTGATTATAAACTGATTATTGTAGCTTAAAAAGATTTTTCTGCAACCTTTTTCAAAATTTAAAGCATTATTTGTGGTGTTTCTTGTGTTGTTTTGCTGTGAAAATATATTATGCATCTTAGTTCTTCATTTCGAGAACCATTACTTTCTATATTTTACTGTATGAACAATATTTTTATACTACTAAAAGATTAACTGATTATAAACTGATTTTTGTAGCTTAAAATAATTTTTGGCAACCTTTTTCAAAATTTAAAGCATTATTTGTGGTGTTTCTTGTGTTGTTTTGCTGTTTTTTCCTATACAAGTCTATCACTAAACCCCCAAACTCACTACCATCTTACATTCACTCAACAGCTTTCTGTAATTCTATCATGACCTTTTTTAATGAAAAAATCTTTAATATTCACCAGCATCTTGGTTCACAATCCTTTCCAAGCATTACATCTGAACTTCCACAATCTAAAAATTTATTCTCCTCTTTTCAACTTCCAACAACCTCAGCAATTTCATATCTTATTTCCAAATCTACGTCATCTTCCTCTCAATTAGATCCTCTCCCCACTGTTCTGGTTAAAGCCTATCTCCCTTCTCTCATCTCTCTCATTTCAGCCATTATTCTTTACTTTTCTCTTCTCTTTCCACTGGAACTGTTCCTGCTTCCTTCAAAACTGCAGCAATTGCTCCTATACTCAAAAAACCTGGTTCAGACCCATCTAATTTTAATAACTTACGACCTATTTCTAATTTACCATATATTTCCAAAATCCTCGAAAAAATTGTAGCAACACAACTCCAAACACACTTATTTCAGAACAACCTGTATGAACAGTTCCAGTTCGGTTTCTGCCCATTTCACAGCGCGGAAACTGCCCTTATTAAAATCACTAACAACCTTCTTATGGCAGCTGATTCTGCACTATCTATTCTTATTCTCTTCAAACTGAGTGCAGCCTTTGACACTATTTGTCACAGCACCCTCAGCAATAGACTATTTTCTCTTGGCATCACCAATATCCCAGTTGCCTGGTTTAAATCTTATCTCTCTGGCCGCACTTAGTTCATTCAACTCAAATCATTTACTTCTCAGCATTTTACAGTTTCTTCGGGTGTACCACAGAGCTCAGTCCTGGGGCCGCTGCTTTTTATCATCTATATCCTTCACCTTGGTAATATTCTCCGTAAATATAACATACAGTTTAACTGCTATGCGGATGACACCCATATCTCTGACAAACCCGCTTCTTCCTTCCCTACATCCCTCACAGTCTGCTTAGCAGAAGTCAAATCTTGGCTCTCTCTTAACTTTCCCTAATTAAATAGTGCAAAAACTGAGTTTTTGCTTGTTGGTACCAAATCAACATTCTCCAAAACTGACAGCTTTTCTCTTTCTATTGATGACTGTTCCATTTATCCCTCTAAACAGGTTTAGAAGTCTGGGTGTCATCCTTGATAGCACCCTATCTTATGATGCTCACATCAATAGCATCATCCAGTCTGCTTACTTCCACCTATGCAACATTAACCATTTCCGCCCTTCTCTTACCCCCCATGCCATGGCTGTTCTTGTCCATAGCCTTGTCAACTCCCTTCTCTTTGGTCTCACTCATAAATCCCTCCGTAAGCTTCAGTTGGTCCAGAACTCAGCTGCCCGTATCATCACCAGAACCCCTTCTTCTCATCACATCACCCCTGTCCTGCAGCAGCTTCACTGGTTTCCAGTTCATTTTCAAATTGATTTAAAAATTTTGCTGTTAATATTCGAAGCCATCCACAATCCTCCTTCATATTTGTCTGCCCTCATTCACATTGCTGTTCCCTCTCGCACCCTGCAATCGTCTTCCTCCCTCCACTTGTCTGTTCCCTCTGCTTGTCTATCGTCCATAACTGGAACTCACTGACACCTGCCATCAGAAACATAGACTCCCTTATATTATTTAAATCAGGGCTCAAAACCCACTTATTTAAGTTGTCTTTTAATACTTCATTGTATCTGCACTATTGTTTTGTATATTTTTTTATACTATTTTTCTTGTTGTTTTTTTGCTCTTGTTTTATTGTACAGTGTCATTGAGTTGCCAGAAAGGCGCCTTTAAATAAAATGTATTATTATTGTTATTATTATTATTAATAAAAGGTTGATTTTTTTGCATTAAAGTCAGTGATTACAGAGCACAAAGTTCAAGAGGGACTGCTCAACACAACAGCTTTGTGTTTTTCCTCTTCATTATTGACCTTATTAGGCAATGTGGGATGCACTCGTTTTTGCATTTGCTTTAAAACTTCCGATTCAGTTGCCTATGCTATGAGAGAGATGACTAGCAATAATAAATGGGAGAAAAAGACAACATCAGTTTGCTACATCAAGCAGCATAACAAGCAGTTTTTAATGTTTAAAAATCTATGGAAGTGAATGAGACCGAAAGTCTCGAGCCAAAAAGATTCCAATGGCTGCGGCCACTTGTAAGTCAAGAAAAAGGTCAACAGGTCATGGAAATTCAGCCTTTTAGTCAGTAAAAGTTAGAGAGTAATCAAGGATTTTGATATTTGGCTTACAGTGGGAAATTGATCTCATCGTGACAATCTAAAGACCTTTATCCTTTTCATGCAGGAATCTGGAGAAAAAGATTCATCTTTCAATGATCAGAATCTGCTCATTACAGTGTCAAATCTGTTTGCTGCTGGCACTGACACGACCGGCACGACGCTGCGCTGGGGTCTGATGCTCATGGCCAAAAACCCTCAGATACAAGGTCAGACGTCCAAACTGTGGAGAAAATATGCTGTTTTTCTTAGTACCTACCTTCCCATTTCTCTTATAAGGGTCAAAATGAAAGATCTCACTGCTGTTAAACACCTTCATGTGCTTTTTTGTGATCTTGTTTGCAAAAGAACGAGTTCAGGAGGAGATTGACCAAGTTCTGGGTGGCTGTGAACCAGTTGCAGAAGACAGAAAGAACTTACCATATACAGATGCTGTGATTCATGAAATCCAGAGACTGGCTAATATTCTACCACTGAATCTCCCTCATAAGACCAGCTGTGATGTTACCTTCAATGGATATTTCATCAAGAAGGTAGTGTAAACAGTGTAAAGAATTAAACTTTGTGTCACAGTGAATTTTCAGCAACAATAGTCAGGTAGTCTGTGGCTTTTTTAGTATTACGGGACCCAAAGTGTGTCAAGAAAATCACCTCCAAACTATACCACCACAATTAACCTGAGCCATTGATATAAAGCAGGATTGTTTTCCATGGTTTCATATTATTTCGACCCAATTTTGAGCCTTCTAAGTAAATGTTCAAACTGATATCAAAACTTATTAAACCGCTCAACCCATTCTTATTTTGACCAGTTTAATTTGTAGCCTCAGTTCAGCTCAAATTAGCCCAGTCATTCTCATCTGACATCATTTTAACCATTTCACTGGTAAGTTTAAAATATCTCAACTGTCTCCTTGGTAGAACTTTAAACTGTATTCCATTTTAATTTCCATGTCTATGCATCACGCTTCAGTTAAGAAGCCACTTTGAAATTTTGGTTTGAATTTCTGGAAGTTACATTCTAAATTCTATACATTCTAAATTTTAAATGTGGGACAATACTTCCAAGGGGACTGAAATAACTATCCAATATGTGGCACCATTCTGCTCAAAGAGAATACAAGCTCTTTACAACTCCCCTAGAGTTAAACAGTTGGAGTTTTCCAATCTCCATTCAGCCAATCTTCGGGTCTGGCAGAAGCACATTCCGCTTAGTGTAGCATTGATCATTAAAATGGATTAGACCATTAGCATATGGCTCAAATAGTTCCTAGCCATATCAGCCTAGAAAATATCAAATTTCCATTTTAGTACACAGTGTAACTTCAGAAGAGTCAAGCTTCAACTGGGAACATTATCAGAACTCTTTGGTCATTTTTAATGAGATGCTAGTGGTCTATTCCGATTCAATGATCTATGCTAGGTTAAGCTTAAAGTGCTCTTACCAGACCAATCTTTTACCAGAGATTGGCTAAATGAATTAAAAAAAGATGAACTCAACTGTTTAACTGTTAACTTAATTTGTAAAATGTGTCTACTTTCAAATAAAAGTGGAGTGTTCTTTTAAAAAGGCGTACCTAATAAAGTGTCTGGTGAATGTTTTGTTTAGGTTGCCTCAGAATATCAAAATTACCAAAATACAACCAGGTTGTTATACATTTTATCATCTGTTTCCAGTTTTTTTTATTTTTTTTATTTTTTAGAAATGCAATTTTTTTACTAATGTGATTGACTGATTTAGAATAAGACAATAACACACCAGTAACACTTTACAATAGTTGCATTTACTAACATGAACAAACAATCCATTTATTACAGTATTTTTTATGTTAGTCAACATTAGTTAAAGCACCCCTATCATGCATTAAAAAGGGTCATATTTTGTTTTTGGGGGTCTGATATGCATGCAAGGTCAAAAAACACTTTCATTGTCTTATAACGAAATGGGTGTGGGTGATGGGTGTGTGCTGACTTCTAGTATTTTATGTGCCATCCTCAACACCTGCTGTTGGTAATAGCCTTCGCATTCTTCTAGCCTTCTAGACTTCGCAGGGGAACTCCTAAAATTTTTGAGCACAAATAAACGATGCCTTGAAGACGATTCTTGTTTTTATAGACAGTAAAGAAAACCAGCAAATAAAAGAAAAAGACAAAATATTTTCAATAAATGAATTGTAAAAAGTCTAAAGAATAACTTTCTCTACATTAAAAGAGTTAAGTTTCCGCAATAAAAACAATCTTTGATGAGCCTTGTTAATAACTGTACGTGTTTTTTGATCAAATTTCAACCTGTTGTCAATAATTGTTCCTAGGTACCAATAATCCTCCACAACCTCGACTTGTGTGTCATTTACTAGCACCCTTTGGAGAGCAGGTGTTGTTTTGGCAAAGTTAATGAGTATTTCTTTAGTTTTTGACACATTCAGGTCTAGTCTCATTTTAGAGACTTTCTATTTGAAAGATTCTATTTGACTCCTTTATGGAAAAAAACAGCAGTTGCGATTTTTAAAGGTAATACACATCCCCTTCACTCAGCATTTGAATTGTTAACATCAAGACACAGGTTTAGAATTCCTAAAGCACAAAGAAATGCTTATAAAAAGTCATTTATCCCAATTGCAGTTGTTGTTTTAAATCGGATCACTGTTTGAAGTGAATGGGGTGGTTGCCAAGAATGATCTGCAGTAGTTTGTATGGGGCTAAATTGTTTTTTAAACTTTTAACCTATGTTGTTGTCTTAATGGGTGTTGTTATTGTGTGATTGTTGTATGTACAGTTGCAATCAGAATTATTCAACCCCCTGATTTATTTTTTTCCCTAATTTCTGTTTAACGGAGAGAAGATTTTTTCAACACATTTCTAAACATAATAGTTTTAATAACTCATCTCTAATAACGGATTTATTTTATCTTTGACATGATGACAGTAAATAATATTTGACTAGATATTTTCCAAGACACTTCTATACAGCTTAAAGTGACATTTAAAGGCTTAACTAGGTTAATTAGGTTAACTAGGCAGGTTAGGGTAATTAGGCATGTTATTGTATAATGATGGTTTGTTCTGTAGACTATGGAAAAAATTGCTTAAAGGGGTTAATAATTTTGACCTTAAATGGGTTTTAAAAATTAAAAACTGCTTTTATTCTAGCCAAAATAAAACAAATAAGACTTTCTCCAGAAGAAAAAAATATTATCAGACATACTGTGAAAATTTCTTTGTTCTGTTAAACATCATTTGGGAAATATTTAAAAAAGAAAAAAAAATTCAAAGGGGGTTCAGTAATTCTGATTGCAACTGTATGCAATTGCTGTCTTAAATCCAGTGTCAAAGACAAATTTCCTTTCTGTGCCAAACAGAGCGGACAATAAAGTTTAAACTAGTCTCATTTTATTGAGATAAAATCATGCAGGTCTGGACCATATTCCTGATCTAAGTGAGAAAGCAAGGATAAAAGCATCGTATCATGGGCGTATTTAACCAAGTACCTATTTTCCTGTGTACTCTGACAATCATTTGTATATAATATAAAAAGAACAGGAGAAAGTACGCAGCCTTGTGGAGAGCCTGTAGAAATATTAATGATGTCTGGTAGTGCCCCATTTACCCTAAATCTTTGTTTCCTACATGTTAAGAAATTCATAATCCATAAGACTATACTATGGTTATAATTGAACTGAGTGGTATGTTCCTCCCCTAAAATAATAGGTTGCAAACAATTAAAAGCATATGGGAAGTCTACAAACAGCAGCCGCACAAAAGCTGCATTAGTAAAAAATGCATTAGTAAATGTTGAACTATGATGTATTGTTCATGTTAGTAAATACATTAACTAACATTACTCACTCACTGTCCTTCAGCTTGCTCTTTTCTTTATAAAAGATCTTCATAAATCAACTAAATCTTGTTTTGTTTCTCATCTGAATTATAGGGGACGTGTGTTCTGCCGCTGCTGACCTCTGTGTTGAAGGATGAGACCGAGTGGGAGACGCCTGACACTTTCAACCCCCAGCACTTCCTAGATGAGAAGGGTCAGCTGATCAAACGAGACGCCTTCATGCCCTTTTCTGCAGGTATCGTATTACAATAGTTTCTGGATGCAGCGATGCAATGTCAGACGTATTAGAGATGCAATGTCAGACGCAATGCACTTAATAGGGTTAGTGGTGGGCATTAAAAAGCATCGCATGCAGCTCAGATTGCACTGCACCAGGTCTGCATCCAGACCCCTCTCTCATATTTTAACTCTGACATTAAGAGTGTGTGGATATTTATTAAGTCAATATTCTCATGTTAGCCATCGTAAAGCACATCGCTCTTCATAGCTACTATTTAATTTTAATTTAAAGTGATACTTCTCTCAAAAATGTGAATTCTGCCATCATTTACTCACTCTTGTTTCAATCCTTAATGCTTTTTTTCCCTTTTGTTTAACATGAAAGAAGATGTTTTTAAGAATGCTGAAAACATGTAACCATTGACTTTCATAGTATTTGTTTTTCCTACTATGGAAGTCAATGGATACATGTTTTAAACTTTCTTCAAAATATGTTTTGTGTGCTTAAAAGAAGAAATATTCCTGATCTAAGTGAGAAAGCAAGGATAAAAGCATCGTATCATAATAAACTCATAAAAGTTTGGAAATACTTGAGGTGTGTACTGTTAAATTTCATTTTTGGGTGAACTATCCCTTTAAAAGTTATGCATAATTGTATAGTTTTGAAAGCTACAGTTGCAATCAGAATTATTCAACCCCCTGATTTATTAGCCCCCCTGTTTATTTTTTCCCCCAATTTCTGTTTAACGGAAAGAAAATATTTTCAACACATTTCTAAACATAATAGTTTTAATAACTCATCTCTAATAACTGATTTATTTTATCTTTGACATGATGACAGTAAATAATATTTGACTAGATATTTTTCAAGACACTTCTATGCAGCTTAAAGTGACATTTAAAGGCTTAACTAGGTTAATTAGGTTAACTAGGCAGGTTAGGGTAATTAGGCAAGTTATTGTATAATGATGGTTTGTTCTGTATGCTATTGAAAAAATATATAGCTTAAAGGGGATAATAATTTTGTTCTGTTAAACATCATTTGGGAAATATTTAAAAAAGAAAAAAAATCAAAGGGGGTTTAATAATTCTGATTGCAACTGTATATATACAGATGTGCATTATTATTAAGCAGGTTTTCTTTTAAAGGTAAAAATGACCTAAAATAAAATGTCTCAAAATTTAAATGAAAGAATGAATGAATGCAATAATAAAGAAACTGCAAATCTAAGAGATAAACACTGGACAAGGAATATCTCTGGAGCAGTAATAATTAAAGGTGCAGTATGTAAGTTTGACACCCAGTTGTTGAACTAGGTATTGCACTCCTGGATCAAAACAAACACAAGCCCGGGTTGCGAGATTGAGTACAGGAGCGAGTGATTTACACTGTGATCTAAATAAAAGCAACGACACGTGATAGAGGGAATATTTTCCTTATTAAAAGGAGTTTTGGTTCTAACCAACACCTCAAATTGATATATTAGAAATGGCTTCTATTTGTCACAGCTGAACAACAGAAACCTATGACAGTGATCACCTCAGGTAAACCTCGTGTGCTTTATTCAGTGCTAAATGCTAACAATGTGAGTTTGAATGCCATTTTACATGACATTTATTGCCATATACTGAAAGCAGCAGCAGATAGTTTACCTCAGATCCTGAAAATATAATAAACCGTTTGAAATTGAACTTTAGAACTAAACACATATGAGTGATTCAACATCTACATATAATGATGTTAAAAAGAGTTAACATGTATTACTATGAACGACACCGTTTCATGAATGTGAGTGCATATTCTGTGCTTTTGAAAGGCTGTATTTAAATTTCTGTTGTGTTTCATCTGGTGCAAACAGCCAAATTGCTCATCACTGCGCATCTCGTCACAAAGTGTGTTGTTAGGACACACGGTTACAATGTAACCTGCTCACCTAATGTTTACCCTCGTAATATTTATATAATTTGCTAATAAATAACCTCATGTAGAACTGAATCTGTCTCATTTCAACATCTTATACTGCCCACTGGAGGGTGCATTTCTGTCACGGACTCATGCTTTCAGAGCCTTTCTGAATGAATGAATGAAATACGCTGTTTTCCAACAAGGCAACCCGGAGTGCTGAATTATAATTGGCTAAACTGGCATTGTGCAGGTTAACTTTACCTAAACAAAGACAGCGTTCCGGCATGGAAAAAAACATTTCCAAAGCATTGTTTTTCAGCTAAACAAGTATGTTCACTTGGGATGTTTCTTAAATATCTGCACTCATATTATGATATGTTTATGCTTTAGAAGAGTCAAAAACTTACATACAGCACCTTTAAGTCTAAAGTGCTTTGTAAATTTAAAAATATACTTTAAAAAAGATCGATATCAACTTTAAATAACACTTTAAACAGAAATTGAAATCTATATTATTAACCTGAATTTAGTTTGAATATATATATATATATATTACACATTGTAAGGATAGCCAAAGATACTTTAAAGCGATAGTGCATCCACTTACCATTTACTCCCCCAAAATGGTTCCAGAACTTTTTTCTGTCAAACACAAAATAAGATATTTTGAAAAATGTTAAAAACCTCTAACCATTGACTTAGGTAGTATAAAAAAAGCTAATACTATGGAAGTCAATAGCGATGTTTACATCCAAATATGGAAATAGCTAATAGTTTCAGGTTTTCAACATGTTTTTTTTTTTTTGTTTTTGTTTTTTGTGTTCAACAGAAAGAATCTCAAACAGGATTGTGACAAGTGGAAGTTGAATAAATTATGACAGAATTTCCAGTTTTGGGTGAACTATCCTTAACAATAAATAGCCTACTGTTTTATCATAACATCCAAAACTTGAGAATTTGTGGTGTTGATGATGCAGCAGCAGTAGGAAACAATAGCATAACACATTAGAAATTATTTCTTTTAGGTTCATAATAAACTGAATACTTTACCTGTACACGGTGAACAATGTTTTGTGTGGTTTTGTGCAACAAATAGGCTGTTTATCTAGGGTAAAGTGTACTTCAAAACCATGTGAGGTAACCTTATTGACCTGAAAACAATGAAGCTTTTTTTCACCGTCTAGACAACTGGATGTACATTTTATTTACAGACCAGGATGGTTCATTTTAACTTAATCCAGCACTATTTTTGTAGTTTGTTTTGAAGTTTCTTGTTATTGTTTTCCGGACCAGTGCTGGATTGAATATAATGAGGACAGAAGGAAAAGCAGCCAACGAATAGCAGACACTATACATGCATGCAGTGTCTCTACTCTCAGAAAGAATGGTATAATGTTGTACCAAAAAGGTACAAACCCTTGCCACTGGGGCAGTACCTTTTTATGGAACAGAATTGTACCTTAAGACAAAGAAACACTTTGTACTATTGCAGTTTATACCTTTGAGGACATGATTTGTACCATTGGAAACCAAAATGTAGCTTTGATTTTTAAAACCTGCAGATACAATAAGGTATCACTACAGTGACAAGACACTTTGTACCTTAACAGTGTCAAACGTGTTCCTTCAAGAACCATTTAGTTTGCTATATTCAAACTGCATCAATTTATTTTCTGTAAATATAAAACATCATTTTTAAACAATGCTTTTTAAAAAAGCTTCTTTTTGTGTAAATGCACCTTTTCAGTTTACAATTAAGAATAAAAAATTAATTGAACACTGCTCAAAAGATCTGTTTTTTTGCTAAACATTTAACACTTTTTACAAAAATGTTACAGAAACACATTCTCCCATCTACAATATAAAACTTTTTTTTTCTCCAATTTTCACACAATACCTTTGTAATCACTTAAAAGTTAATTGAATTTACTCAATTCTAAAATAGAAATATAATTATGCAAAAGTATTGTAACGAGATATGCACAATGTTTGATTAGTTTTACAATATTAAAATGTCTGCATGAACACTTTGCATATGCAGGACTTTTGCCAACTCGTGTGCGTAGTGGAGAGCAAACACCAATAGGTGCGGATATCAGTAATGAAAATGAATTCATCAGAAAATGCTGACCAAATGTTTATTAAAAATGCCTTCGTTTAGAATACCTAGTGTTTTGTTTTACCAGTTATTTTGTATTATAGAACTTAATAATTAATGTTGATGAGTTTCTTTACACATTCTCATGATGATTCATGTTTTAATATGGAAATTATTCAGAAAATCACTTTGCCTTTCCAGTCATATTTACTTTTATATATATATTCTAATAAATAACTAGTTGTCCAACACTTATGTACCTTTTTATAAGAAAAATTGTGTACCTTCATTTCAATTTTATCATAAAAGGTAAAGAACAGTATCATATGAGGTCTTTTCTGTACCATATAAGGTTAAACTTTTACAAAGGTACAAAACTGTTCCTTAAGGAACATTATTTGTATCGTCATGTGCCTTTTTTTCTAAGACTGTAGTATCTCTGTGGTTGCCAGGTTCAAGTAATTTTCCACAACTCAAAATCAGTTGCTACTGGTGGATCATGGTAGATTATCGCCGCCCAGAGGACAATTAAAACTTTGCGTTTAAGACTGAAAGATTAAATACTTAATATGCATTCATTCATTTTCTTTTCGGCATAGTCCCTTTATTTATCAGGGGTCGCCACAGTGTAATGAACCGCTAACTTATTCAGCACATGTTTTAATGCAGCGGATGCCTTTCTGACTGCAACTTATCACTGGGAAACGCCCATACACTCCCATTAACACACATACACTACAGACAATTTAGCTTACCCAATTGACCTATAGCACATGTCTTTGGACTGAGGGGGGAAACGGAACACCCGGAGGAAACCCACGCAAACATGAGGAGGACATGCAAACTCCACACAAAAATGACAACTGACTCAGCCGAGGTTCGAACCAGTGACCTTCTTGCTGTGAGGCGACAGCGCTACTCACTGCGCCACTGCGTCGCCGATACTTAACTTGAAATTTAAAAAATGGGTGTTAAAGATTTTGTACATGAGAGTGCATTACACTGATCTGAGCTAAACTGAGCCTCAAATAGTGATATTTATCCTAAACTGAACTAAAGCAGTTTATTTAAAACCACATCCAGATTCTACACCACTGCACTAATTTGAAATATTATGGCTTTTATGTATTTCATCTATGTTAAGCTTTGACACAATCTATTGTAAAAGCGCTATGGAAATACAGATCAGTTGAATACTGTGGTGTCTTAAAATCTACACAACTTCTTTGTTCTCTCAGGGCGCAGGGTTTGTCTTGGAGAGGGTTTGGCCAGGATGGAGCTCTTCCTCTTCTTCACGTCTCTCCTTCAGTATTTCCGCTTCACTCCTCCTCCTGGAGTGTCTGAAGATGAGCTGGATCTCACACCAGTCGTGGGTCTGACTTTGAACCCTTCACCCCACAAACTGTGTGCAGTCATTAGAGCGGAAAGACAAATAAACTGATCCACTGGGAAAAGTTCAGTTCTTTATACAGTGTATTACATAAATACAATCTGGTTCCTTTTACAGCATTGATGTTGTAATGTAATTAAAATTTAATCAGTTAAATAGACTTAAGCATTCATTTAGTTGCTCAAGAGTAAAATGAGATAAAAAGCCGGGCAGGCTAGCGCAGAAGCTCCATTGAAAATACTGGGGTAAAATAAATGCTCAAATTATAAAGACATGGCGGGGAAAATGTAATTTAATGCAATGCATCTTGTACAATCTGAGACCCACTTTATATCGGAGATCACTTAGCCAGTGAAGATTGCTGATTTTTTAAGAAAACTGACCTTAAACGCGTGGATTTTGCAATGGCATACATGTCACCGGAAGCACTTTGACTAATTAAAAGTCCTTAAGCATACTTCCGCATATACCCTAAAGACCAATTAACATGTTTGTAAACATTCAGGATGCGCGCAGGGAGGTGGCAGAAAAAACCCGGGAGCACTACCATTTACAGTGAGGGAATGACATCCGATGCGATACAGAGTTTGTTGTTGTCTTAGAAATAAGATATATGGATTACATATTATATATTTTATTTACATAATGCTTTTAGCGTATTATAATAGCTTGTCACCCAGTGATAAGCACAGTGATTCGGCAAAATTAGCGTTAAAGTGAGCAGCGTTCGTTTGACAGGTCCATTTGCGATAGCACCCTCCCAATGGATATTGAATAAGACAAAATGACCAAGCATACAGCCCGATATATACAATCTCATAAATCTAAAGTGATTTTACAAGAGAGAAATTAAAAGTCTACAAGTGTTTGGATGCCAACAATTTTGTTCTGTGTGGTCATGTGCAAGAATTAATGTTCCCTGATTACCAGATTCAAAACTATGTAGTGCTAAAAACCGAGGTTCTGCCAAGCCAAAGACAAGGAAAAAAAAGACAGAGCTAACGCCTGGGTAATCATCAACAGCAAAACTGCATTCTGACAGCGAACTACACCTGTAGTGCAGGCTCATGGTATGTGAACTTACACATACATGTAAAGTTAGTTTTATATTTGCACACTCAGACTTTTTCCTTAATAATATAATTTCATAAACGTATTATTTGCAAACTCTAAATAGCGAAATCATATTAGCAGCCAATGACTATCATTACAACATTGTTCACAGTCAAATAAACAGTGTTCATGTTGTCTTCAAGTTACACTTGCAGTTTATTTCAGACCAAATAAAGTGCCGTGGTTAACAATATAGGGAGTGTGTTGCAAGTTGTCACTGAATGAATGTGTGAATATAAAACCAACTTTAATAACTTACACTTTCACATTTCATTCTTAGCATTCAGTGTCCGCAGTTTAATTAACCATATGTAACTGTTTTTGCTGAAATCATTGCTGCAATCAAAAATGAGTAATGTGTATGATTCAGCATAGCGTGAACTGACCTGATATAACATGAGTCCAGCATTTCTAATAAGGTCGTCACTTCATTCAGCTCCCTTTTAGCCAAAGACGTCTGCAGTTGACATTGAAAGCAGTGTGGTGTATGGTAAAAGTTAAGTTTTCTATTTTTAGACTTCTCGAATTTGGCATCCTATCGCAAAACATGACATGTTTGCTATTGTAGCCACTCTGTTTTTGCAACCGGGGACCCGTGTGACGTCACGTGTGACGTAGGTTGGTAATTCGTCTATAGCTCTAGATGCACCCAACACAAATGGCCTACTGATGTTTTGCTTTTATATTTGACATTAGGCTATTATTTGTGCATAAACATATCTAGATTCAGTAATAAATATACTGTTTGTTTGAAAACAAAAATTTTTCATCATAACTACTGCAAATGTATATGAGTGATAATATCCTTAAATGTGAAGTGGGGCCTTACAATTTTTTATAGGGGAAAAGGGGGTCTTAGGCAAAAAAAGGTTGGGAACCACTGTGATAGAGAGTTTTATTTAATGTGCTTTTCTGTGCATAATAAATGAAGCGGTAAATGATGTATATGCACACAGACTTTTAATTTCAGCCAGTCATCATCAGTGCTTCTTTTTTCATTATAAAATTTAAGGTCGGATTTCTTTAAAAATCAGCGATCTTCACTGCGTGATAAATATTTGATATAAAGTGGGTCTCAGACCGGACATGAAGCACTGCATTAAATTATATTTTACCCCGCCTTGTCTATAAAATACGACAGTTTATTTGACCCCAGTATTTTCAGTGGAGTTTCTGTGCTCGTCTTTCATTTAGTTTTACTCTTGAACAAATAAATGAATGCTTAAGTCTATTTAACTGAATATATTTTAATTACATTACAGCATCAATGCTGTAAAAGAAACGTTATGAAAATGAGAATAGCTTTCACTGGAGGTTTATCATTGGCTGAAAAGCACTAACTGTGCATATACCCCATTGAGGTTCCAGTGACGCTAAATGTTGACAGTTTCCAGTGTGGATAAATGTTACTTTTACTACCAAATGTATAAAAATCAGTGGAGACAAAACCGATTTCTTAGTGAAGACACAACCAATCATTTTAATACAAAATTGATTTTACATAGACTGCTTATTAAATGTAAGAAAAGTGTCAAATAATGTTCCTGAAAATAAAAGGTGGTGAAAATATGAATGAAATAATGTGGTCATTCAGCATAACAGACATAATCATTGTAATATATATATATATATATATATTATTTTCCACTTTCATGTTTTGATAGATAGTGAAGAAATTGGTAATTTAAGACTGCATTGTGTTTCTTTTACAAACCTGTGTAGACTCAATTACATGGAAAATCTCTTTAAAGCAGTTTTACACTTTATATAGTGTTTGCCTATATATTCTTGTTTTTTTTATGTCGTCTTTTCTTTTTTTTTAGTTATTTTGGTTAAATAAAAAGGAAATCCGCAGCATTGTCAAATGTACATTTAGTGCCACAAATGTCACCCTGCAGCCCAAGACTGGTTACTTACTAAGGGCAAACTCACACTATGCTATCCGAACCATGCCCAGGCCCATTTCCCGGATCGTTTGGTGAAGTGTGAATGCTCTGAATCGGGCTCAGGCATGGTTCACTTGAGCGGCCCTGACCCGTTTGGAAGAGGTGGGCCTGAGCGCGGTTCACTTCGGCTCAGGCGCGGTACGCTTATAGTGTGAGTGCAATCGTGCCTGTGCTCGAAACTGAAAGCGAGACGTGACTTTTAAGGGACTGTTTGATATGGATTAATTATTCATTCCTACTGTTCAATGAACGCAAACTGTTGCGATTATTAAAGACACAAATCCCACACTGCAGGTCAGCTGCGCCTTCAGCAAACCTGCTGAAGGCGCAGCTGACGAGTACGGCCGTACTCACACTATGTACAGTTGCCTTGAACCTGGCCAAAGCATGCTTGTCACCCCTCCCTTCTTCCCCGATGGCCCGCACTCAAATTACATTGGGGCCTGGGCACGCTTACGTCATCGCATTACGTCAAAACTAGGCTGCTGTTGGAAGTGGTGTTAGTGAGGCCAGCAGGGGGCGCTCAACCTTTGTGAGTCACAAAGACCTTGTCAGTTTTTGTGAGTCCTAATGCTCCAGTAAAAGTGAAGGGGACACTACACTGTCAGTGGGTGCCGTCTTCCGGATGAGACGATAAACTGAGGTCCTGACTCTGTGGTCATTAGAATCCCATGGCACTTCTCTTAAAGAGTAAGGGTGTAACCCTGGTGTCCTGGCCAAATTCCCTTCAGGCCCTTAACCATCATGGCCTCCCAATCATCCCCATTCACCGAATTGGCCCTATCACTGTCTCTCCATTCCACCAATAGCTGGTGTGTGGTGAGCGCACTGGTGCCGTTGTCTTGTTGCTGCCGTTGCATCATTCAAGTGGGGGCTGCACTCTGGTGGTGGTGTGGAGAGACCCCCCTCATGATTGTGAAGCGCTTTGGGTGTATGACCATACACAATAAATGCGCTATACTGTATAAATACACATAAATAAAGTTAAACATTAAATGTTAACATTTTATTTTATTTCAACTATTTTTCAGTGTTTAATTTAGCTAGAAATCCTGGATATTTGACTATTAAAACTGGTATTGTCTTAAAGATTAAACTCTTAATAAGTCTCTCATTACTAAATGTACTAAAATGTCTCATGTAGTAAAATTAGCAACAAAACATTAAGCTTTAAATCTTTAACATCTTTTTTTTATAAGTTCCACACTGTAAAAAATAAAATCACCATTTGTTCAGCACACTGCACTTCTTCTGTCATATATACTAAGAATTGTGAATAGCTATTGATCTACATAAAAATATATGTTATGTCAACAATATTTGCTAAAATGTTGTCTACATGTTTAACTGAGTTTTCTGGACAAACTTTTTTGTGTTGAACAAGAATGTTGATATTTAAATAGTTTGTCCATTAGATCAAAAACTAAGCTTGTTTATCTGTTGCTTGTAAGAGGGTTGACACAGTGGCACAGCACAGTTGCCTCACAGCAAGAAGGTCACTGGTTCAAGATCCGGCTGACTCTGAGTCAGTTGGCATCCCTGTGTTCACGTGGGTTTCCTTCTTGTGCTCCGGTTTCCCCCACAGTCCAAAAACATGCGGTACAGTTGTCTGAGTGTGAATGGGCGTTTCGCAGTACTGGGTTGCAGCTGGAAGGGCATCCGCTGTGTAAAACATATGTTGGGTAAATTGGCGTTCATTCCGCTGTGGCAACCCTTGATGAATAAAGGGACTAAGCCAAAGGAAAATGAATAAATGAAGTAGTACGTTTGTGTTTGTCACTTTTAAGTAAAATGTTTAAAAAGAGGATGATATGCTAACTATTAATTACTTATTTTGCAAATTTGAAAAAAAAAAATCAAACAGAAAAAAATGAATTTACTAAATAGCAGTAACTGTTGCTTCAGTTGATGTGACAAGAATATATTAGTAAAAAACAATAATCAAGATTGCATGAATAAACAAAATGATGTTAGCTGAACAAAATATTGTTACTGAGAAGAACTAAAAAAACAGCTTTTAAGACAACTCAAAGTTCTTACTGCATCAAGTTGCCTTGTTTTTTATGTTTTCTTTTATGCATTTATTTTTAATAGTGCAAGTTAAAAAAAATTGCACATACTATTAAGTATTCAATCTTTCAGTCTCAAACGCAAAGTTTAAATTTTCCTCTGGGTGGCGATAATCTACCATAAACCCAGCAGTAGGCACTGGAACCAGATAGGGATTTATATTTAATGTGCTTTTCTGTGCAGATAAAGTGGTAAATTAACGTTTCAGTGATGCTAAATTGTTACTACCAAATATATATGGAGACACAACCAATCATTTTATTACAAAACTGATTTTACATAGACAGCTTATTAAATGTAACAATAGTGTTAAATAATGTTCCTAAAAAAAAAAAGGTGGTGAAAATATGAGTGAAATAATGTGGTTATTTACAGTGTTGGGGGTGACACTTTACAAGTTACGTAAAAATATTACTTTTCTAACTAACAAGTAAAAAACTACTTTTAAGTAGAATTAATGAGCTTTTAAAAAATAAGTTGTTGAATTAAAATGAAAGTACTCCAAATGAATCACGCAGTCAATAAGAGAATGTGTTCATTATTTTAAACACATCGAAGAAAATGAAAATGGGATTGTCTTAATGAACAGTGATTTTACTTAAGACTAATAGTACAAAAGTAGCAAACACATTGTTTTAAACCTTCAATAATTTATATATACAGCATGTAGAGCTCTGGCGTAAGGTTCTCAGATAACATTATCCTAAATGATAATTTTATGTGGGTTTTCTTAAAGGTAAATGTTGGTGTAGGTTATACAGTGCATTGTTAATTGCAAAACTTCTCTCTCTCTCTCTCTCTCTCTCTCTCTCTCTCTCTCTCTCTCTCTCTCTCTCTCTCTCTCTCTCTCTCTCTATATATATATATATATATATATATATATATATATATA
>CAIGQZ010016425.1:141920-158997 GCA_903798205.1 Danio tinwini
TGGAATAACTGATTAGCTCTGCACATCTCAGTCATTCACACTGCTAACCATTAAAATATAACACATATATATATATATGTGTGTGTGTGTGTGTGTGTGTGTGTGTGTGTGTGTGTGTGTGTGTGTGTGTGTGTGTGTGTGTGTGTGTGTGTGTGTGTGTGTGTGTGTGTGTGTGTGTGTGTGTGTGTGTGTGTATGTAATGTATGTATGTAGTCAGAATTATTACATGTATATTTTTCCTCAATTTCGGTTTAACAGAAAGAATGCCATAATGACACTACATAATATTTTACTGGATATTTTTAAGATACTTTTATTCAGCTTAGTGAGATTTGAAGACTTAACTAGGTTAATTCGGCAAGTTAGGGTAATTAGGGAAATCATTAATGATGGTTTGTTCTGTAGGCAATAAAAAAAAAAAAAAATGTTCAAGGGGGCTGATAATATTGACCGTAAAATGATTTTAAAACATTACAATTGCTTTTATTTTAGCCAATATAAAACAAGACTTTCTCCAGAAGAAAAAATATAATAGGAAATACTGTGAAAAATTTCCTTGCTTTGTTGAACATCATTACACAGGAGAAAAAAAAATACACAGGAGGGCGAATAATTTTGACTTCAACTGTATATATATATACACTCTCAGAAATAAAGGTACACAAGCTGTCATTGGGGTGGTACCTTTTTAGGTATTAATATGTACCCTTGAGGTATTAATATGGACCTTTTAGGTACAAATTTGTAGGTACCACCCCAGTGACAGCTTGCGTACTTTTATTTCTGAGAGTATATATATATATGAAAAGTAATTAGTAATTATTTACATGGGTAATTTTTCCATCTGATACTTTTTTACTCCTACTCCAGTAACTTTTAAGATTGTTACTTTTACTTACATTTTAGTGCTATGGTTTATTATACCTTTAAAAATCCTGACAATTTTTGCAGTGTAGCTAAACATCTGACTAATCATCAAAATAATAGTTTTACTTCTTTACATCTAATGCAATTCTTTTTTTTAATTATAATTATTCGAGAGAATAAGATGAGAGGAAGTTATATTTTTGAAAGATAAAGGTGCATTTGTTGGTGCTGGTTTTTAGATTTATGGAAGGCACTTGACACTGTTGATCAACATGATTTTTTGTCAAAGTTAGCAAACTTTAAGTTCAAAGAAAAGAATAGACTTTGGATAAAACCTTATCTTTCAAATTGGAAACAGCTATGTATTGATCGTACAAAGTCCTCATATACCTTGCTCATTCCAAAAGAGTTCTATTGCAGGATCATTTTTATTTTTAATATACATCAGTAACTTGCCTTTAAGTGTATAAAAATGTAAATATTCGATTATAAGCAGACGATTATGTTATTTTTTATTCTTCCAAACAACTTTGGAAATGTTTAGACTATTTTTACTTCAGCTTTGGCTAATGTTTAAAGAGTGGCTGGCCAAATCAGGTATATTTTTTAACTCACAAAACTCACAACTGTGTATGATATATAGAGATGGCACATTTAAACATATTCTTGAGAGAAGAGGTGCTTGAAAATGTAAATTTGACTTTAACTTTTAAAAGTTATGTGAAAAAGATGTCTAAAAACAAAGTTAAAATAAATTTTAAAACTAAACTAATAAAAAAAACTCTTGGTTTTGCTAGGTTTTACTTACATTGTTATTTATATACTGTATATATAGTTACTATAAAAGTCTGTTGGTAATTTTAAATGGTCAATTTAAAGTCTTTCTAAAAAAAAGGTGATGCACGTGTTTGTATTAAAACATCATAATCAAAAAACAACAACCAACTCCCCCGCCCACACCTATTTATGGAGTTTTGATATTGTAATCCTACCCAATGCATAAACCCAACTACTACCTTAATAACTATTAACACACAGCAAATTCAGAGTTTCTTGAGCTAAGATTATAGTTGATGATTTGTTAAAAGCAAAAATTGTATCTTAGTGCATAGAGTGTGACCAGGTGAAAATCTTTTGGACAGAAAACAATGTCTGCAGAATGAATCAAAATATTGGAATAGTTTATCTAGTCAGCATGATCTCACAAGGAAACATAACTATTTTATGTTTGTCAGTTTAGTGGCTAATTCAAACGTATGAAAATGTACGATTTAAAAAGAGGGCGTGGCACCAAACCCCGCCCCTAAACCCAACCATTATTGCAAATCATACTAAATTGTATGAATGAGATCATATGAATTAGTAACTAAATCAAATGGTTACGAATTGTTGTGAGATTGTGTTGGTCAATAAGGGAATGTACATAGAGTTAAAGTCAGAATTATTCACCAATATTATATTTCCCAAATGATGTTTAACAGAGCAAGAATTCTTTCACAGTTTGTCTGATATTATTTTTTATTCTGGAGAAAGTCTTATTTGTTTTATTTCGACTAGAATAAAAGCAGCTTTAAATTTTTTATGAACCATTTTTAGGTAAAAATGATTAGCCCCTTTAAGCTATATTTTGGTAACACTTTATTTTGATGGTCCATTTGAGTATTAGTAGACTGTCTGTTTAATATCTGTTGATACTGCTCCTTAAACAAACATTTAACTGACTATAAGAAACTTTGCAAGTACATGTCAACTTACACTAACCCTAACCCTAACCCCAACCTAACAGTCTACTTATAATCTAATAAGAATTAGTTGGCATGTAGATGCAATGTAACTTAAATTCAACAAACGGACCATCAAAATAAAGTGTGACCAAATAGATATTTGAGTCTATTTTTCCTGTTCAGTAGGTTTTTGTGTACCTACAGAATGTAAATCCACTTTGTTGCTATAATCTGGCTTGTTTAAATTTTGCATTAATACTAAATTTTCATTACCTTAGCATTGTCCTGTTCATATAAATAAACAATAAAAACAGATCAACATACAGATAAATAGTCAGTCAGACAGCCAGAGAGATAGATAGGTTAATAGAATATAAGAGATAGAATAATCTTTGTTTATAAAATTGTAGCTCGGTGTTCTCATTATGGTGTAATTATGGTTAATGTGTGACCAGTGAGGGCAGGTTAGTCTTATACGCTGATGCTAGTGGATGGATTGTGTATTTCAATCATCATTTATGGCTTTTCTTTGTTTTGTTTTACAGCTGTCAAAAAAATACGGGCCAATTTATACTGTGTATTTGGGGCCTAAAAAGGTGGTAATACTGTCAGGATACAAGATAATCAAGGAGGCACTAGTGAACCTTTCAGAGGAGTTTGGAGACAGAGATATTTCACCCATATTCCATGATTTCAACCATGGATATGGTAAGATGTTGTTCTCATATTCGGGTAATCACATAATAAACACATTTTTATAATACTTAAAATGTCTCTAAATCGTTCCTCTTTAGGGATTGCATTTTCCAATGGTGAAAACTGGAAAGAAATGAGACGCTTTGCTCTGTCCACCCTACGAGATTTTGGAATGGGCAGAAAGAGAAGTGAAGAGTTGATCATTGAAGAGATTAAATATGTAAAGGAGGAGTTTGAGAAGTTTGGAGGTAAGACTGTAAACTTTGAGGAAAAGATGATGACGTGACTTTAAATGATTTAAGCATTTACATCTTGCTTATTATTGTGCAGGAAAACCATTTGAAACAAAACTCCCCTTAGCCTTGGCCATTTCAAACATCATCGCTTCGATTGTCTTCAGTGTCAGATTTGAGTACAGCAACACTAAGTTACATCACATGGTCGGACGAGCTTACGAAAACATGAAGTTGACTGGATCTCCTTCCGTTCAGGTACAGAATTCAGACATTCATGTGCTCATGCCAATAAATAATATGTCGAATGCGATTCTTAATTACATCACTGTCTGAAAAACTTGATTTTGATTGGTCAGTCATGACATTCCAATGTGTGTTATTTCTTTATAACAACTGCTGATTAACACAGACTCATTTGTGTACGTCCACATCATATATATCACGCAGCTGTTGTTTTTGAGTGTTTGGCTCTATTTTCTGACTGAATAATATGCAGTTAAGTTTTTGCTCCATTACAGCTGTTTTAGTTTCTGATGATCATTCTAATGTTGCGTTTACAGCAAACGCGGAGCACCGCATCACTTGCTATAGCTTAATCGTGGGATATTTTTCACCTCACACGAATTCACTGCAGTTGAATTATCCCTTTAATTGTTATAGTAGAGTTTTTTTAACAACCCAGACTCATTCTGAAAACGTACCGCTATATACATTTCTGGAGAGCACTAAATAGTTCTAGGAGGTACTTTTTTTGCAGTTTTTGTTTTGGCAATCCACGAGAGGCCGCTGTGTACGCTTTTTGAGATCTCAAATTTCTCTCGTGAGTGCCACCAGAGGCCGCTGTTGACTGACTGTTTGACTGACTGCATGACTGACTGACTGACCGACTAATCGACTGACCCACCCTCCTCCTTCCCTAAACCCAACCCATTTTACCAATTTACCTGCCCACCCATTTCCCTAAACGCAACCAACAATTTTTAAAGAGCAATCCAGAAAAAGAAAAGCCCTCATCTGATTTTTAACCACGTTTTTAGATTTTACCACAGTCTCACCCTGTTTTTTACTTGTTTATTTTATTTTTTTGCATTCTGTTTTTGTCTTACCTGCTTTCTGGAACCTTTCTTAACCGGACTCGAACCCTGTCATCATGGTCAATGGTCAACTCCTCTCTGCGTCTCAAGTCCACCGACATGCATGGTGTAGTGAAATAGGCTCAGTTTATGAATATTAATGATCAATAATAATGAGTTATTATTAATTATTAATTTTCTGAATTAACTTATAGTTAATTTAACTAAATAAATATAACAATGACTTTGCCCACTCGTCTGAACGGACTCTGTAATTGTTTGTTTATTTAGAAAGGGAATAATACAACCCAGGCTCATTCTGAAAATGTAGTCCCGTGGATGTTTCTGGAGATTGCGAAATACGTACCGGGAGGTACATACTTTTGCAGTTTTTGTTTATGCTAATCCGCAAGAAGCCGCTGTGTGCTCTCTTTCACATCTCAAATTTCATTTGCGAGTGCCGTTCACTCCCGCTGTTCTTGCGTAAACCCACCAGAGGCCGCTGTCGACTGACTGTCTGTCTGACTGAATGGCTGGCTGGCCAATCGACTGACTGACCCACCCTCCTCCTTCCCTAAACCCAACCAATTTTATCGATTGACCCACCCACCCACCCACTTACTTCCCTGAACCCAACCAACGGTTTACAAAAGCCATCCAGTAAAAGAAAAGTCCTCGTCTGATTTTTACCATGTTTTCGGATTTTACCGGATTCTTACCCTGTTATTTACTTGTTTATTAAATTATTTTGGATTCAGTTTTTGTTTCACCTGATTTCTGGAACCGCTCTTCCCCGGACTCGAACCCCGTCGTCATGGTCAACTCCTCTCTGCGTCTCAAGTTCGCCGACATATCATGACAAGCTAACGGGAGAAACTGGTTGCGGCAGGAAAACCCTCACACGGAGGTGAGCGGTCAGCTGGTGAGCGTGAAAAGGAACAGCGTCATACCACCCCTAGCGTTCATTTAAAAAAACAAAATGAAGCCATACGTAGCCTACCTCCAGCTACATAATTTGCAGTCTCCAGAGACGTCCACCGGACAACGTTTTCAGAATGAGCCTGGGTTGTAATTATAACTACTTCTTGTGAAGTAGATTAATAGTTTAGAAGTTTTAGTAAAGTTAATCAGCTTGTAACAATGGGAGTCAATCATTAAAGTGACCTTTTCTGTGAAGCAAAACAAAGACAATTCATTGTGGTTGTAGCGTGATTTATTGACTAGTCTAACATATAACAAACAAAAGTACAAAACATAACAGCAAAAATATAGAAAAGAACGCAAGGAAATAAAGAGTTTAGATAAAAGAATGGCAAATATCGCTCAGTTTCACACAACTATTAAGGACCACCAAGATTATAAAAACGCCTTTTTGATAAAGGGTACAGCCTTAAACACATGACTAAATACCTGGATTTAGTAGGTCTGTCTCTTTCTCTCATTGTGCGAGTTTCTCTGATGTGTGGAAGATGGAGTCTTTTAAGAAGTCCTTTCTTGATGTGTGGAGCTTGCGACGCAGATCGGAGGATACATGAGACACAAACTTAACACTGAGTTTAATTTGTTAGAAAATAAGAAACGTGGAGTCACGTGGGTACAGAAACGTGGTCTTCCCTGTCAGGGGTACTTCTGCGGAGACCTTCTGTCGAGACCTTTTCTGCAGAGGTTTGAGGGGTTAAAGAGCTATTTAAAGACATTGGTTAGGTAACTCCCAGACTCTCCTGACTGACCAACGGCATGAGAGGGACAGTCGAGCGGGAAACTTCCTTTGTTCTCAAATCATGTCCAATCAACTGAAAAATGCGTGAAGGTCACGTGACCTACAGGAAGAACGCAGCATCTCATTTCTTTCAGGTCATATTCTCTGTTCTCGTGGTCTCCCGGGTTTGTTCTTCAAAGGTAACTTGGCAAGAACGGTCTTCACAAGAACACGAGTCTATTCCCTGTGTTCTTGGAATTGAGAAACAGCCAATGAGTGAGTGGGAATGGGGTGCTTATAGCCAGGGAAGTGCTGATTGGGGAATGGTGATCAGGTGTATATAAAAACTCAGAATTCAAGTGATTGGGATCAGTGATTAGCAGGAGAGTCTGGTGTATCCGTGACAGCAGCTTCTCGTAGTGATATTATTCAGTATTATGACGCAGTCACACTAGAGTCTGAGCTTGCAAAATTCAGTTGTACGGTGCTGCGAAAAGGGGCGGGATTAAACAAGATGATTAGTCATTTAAAAAAGCAAGCAATTGGTCCATGTTTTAAATTTCTGTGCAGAGAGGTCATGTTTTGATCCTCAATTGGTCTCACGCCAAGGTGATGCGATTTCGTAGGTCAGAGTTCACCAAACTTGAACTTTGCGATGCAGTGAACTGCGAAACTTGACGCAGGAACTTGCATTTCCGGTCTGACACATTCGTGTGCGTATGAATGGAAGTCTATGGGGAGAAAAGTCCAGTGTGACCGCAGCTTTATTATTGAGTATTATGTTGTTTGTAGATCTACAACATGTTCCCTTGGCTTCGCCCCATTGTGGCAAATCGGAAACAAATTGTGAAGAATCTCGGAGATACCTTTAAACAAAATCAGGAATTAATAAATGGTGTAATGAAGACTCTGGACCCTCACAACCCCAGAGGACTTGTTGACAGTTTCCTTATACGACAGCAAAAGGACGAGGTACTGTTTTGTAGTGTTTATTAATTAATGTTCATAAATAAGTACATTTTATTTGCACATTTATTGTTCTGACAACACAGTTTTTTTGGCTATCACCATGCAGGAATCTGGCAAAACAGACTCATTGTACAATTCAAACAATTTATATTGTACAGTTAACAACCTGTTTGGAGCTGGTACCGATACTACAGTCACAACGCTACGTTGGGGTCTTCTGCTAATGGCCAAATACCCTGAAATACAAGGTACTTTTGCATTTACACAGCAAAGATGTAGTCTTCAGTTGTTATTTTAAAAAGTTTCCAGAAAACTACAAAACTGCTAAAAGAAATGGCAAAACATACTGAATTAAACTTCTGCACATCCGTAATGTCTGTATTATGTTGTAAAAAATACTATTTACAACTTTCACACACATGTTTTTCGTTGAACAGAGTGCTTATATGGGATAATTCTAGTATGCAAGTATGATACAAAGTGTCAAAATAAATGTGGAATTTAATATTGTGGTTTTACTAAATATAAGCCAAGGTTCAAGATGAGATTGAACGAGTGATTGGTGGACGTCAGCCAATTGTGGAGGACAGGAAAAACTTACCATATACAGATGCTGTGATCCATGAAATCCAGAGATTTGCAGACATTTCACCCATCGGTGCCCCCCGTCAGACCACCTGTGATGTTCATCTGAACGGATATTTCATCAAAAAGGTCTGTATCCAATCGGAACTTAAGGTGTTAATGATTATGTTTAGGTCAACTTTATTTTCTCCAGAGGGCAATTTATTTCACAGACGGCAGTAAACCATACAATTGTCAACAGACACTATAACATTCGTAAAAGTCATGAAGTCATTTTTAAATATATTGGTCCTATATAAATGCAAAGATTATATATAAATACAAGAAACCAATAAAAATATCTAGAGATTAAGCTAAGATCATTTATACTATGCATCCTGAAAGTATTGATAGCTTCACTTTTTCCACATTTTTTTTATGTTACAGCTTTATTCCGAAATGGATTAAATTTATTTATTTCCTCAAAATTCTACACACAATACCCCATAATGACAATGTGAAAAAATATTTTTGAAATTGTTGCAAATTTATTAAAAATAAAAAACCTGAAAAATCATGTACATTCAGTAAGTATTCACAGCATTTGATCTCTCCAGAGATCTCTCCAGATCACTCCAAAGATGTTAAATAGGATTTAGGTCAGGGCTCTGGCTTGGCCACTCAAGGACATTCACCGAGTTGTTGTGAAGCCACTCCATTGATATTATTGCGGTGTGCTTTGGGTCATTGTCATGCTGGAAGATAAATCGTTGCCCCAGTCTGAGGTCAAGAGCACTCTGAAGCAGGTTTTCATTTAGGATGTCTCTGTACATTGCTGCATTCATCTTTCCCTCTATCCTGACTAGTCTTCCAGTTCCTGCTGCTGAAAAACATCTCCACAGCATAATGCTGCCACCCCCATGCTTCACTGTAGGGATGGTATTAGTCTGGTTTTTCTCCCAAAGTAATGCCTGGCATTCACTCCAAAGAGTTCAATTTTAGTCTCATCAGACCAGAGAATTTTATTTCTTATGAAATGAGAGTCCTTCAGATGCCTTTTGGCAAATTCCAGGCGGAAAGTGGCTTCCGTCTGGCCATTCTAACATACAGGCCTGTATTGGTGGATTGCTGCACAGATGGTTGTCCTTCTGTGAGGTTCTCCTCTCTCCACAGAAGAACCCTGGAGCTCAGACAGTGACCATTGGGTTATTGATCACCTCCATGACCAATGCCCTTCTCCCCTGATCTTGGATGGCCGGCCAGCTCTAGAAAGAGTCCTGGTGGTTCCAAATATCTTCCACCTACGGATAATAAAGGCCACTATGCTCATTGGAACTTTCAGAGCAGCAGAAATGTTTCTGTAGCCTTCCCCAGCCTTGTACCTCAAAACAATCCTGTCTCGGAGCTCTACAGACAATTCCTTTGTCTTCATGCTTGGTTTGTGCTTTGACATGCACTGTCAACCCTGGGACCTTATATAGACAGGTGTATGCCTTTTCAAATCATGTCCAATCAACTGAATTTAGCACAGGTGAACTCCAATTAAGCTGCTGAAACATCTCAAGAATGATCAGTGAAAACAGAATGTATCTGAGCTCTAAGGCAAAGGCTGTGAATACTTAAGTACATGGGATTTTTCTGCTTTTTTATTTTTAATAAATTTCACAAAATCTTTTTTCACATTGTCATTATGGGGTCTTGTGTGTAGAATGTAGAGGAAATAAATGAATTGAATCCATTTTGGAATAAGGCTGTAACAAAACAATGTGGAAACAGTGAAGCGCTATGAATACTTTCCGGATGCACTGTATACAATAAAAAAACATTTAGTTGACGTTACTTAAGTAAACCTATTATTAATAAAGAATGATCTTATTCTACATCTCTAATCTTACGCAATACCTAAACCCCACTACTACCTTATTAACTATTAATAAATAGCTAATTAGTAGTTAGTAGTAATTAGTAGTGTGACCATAATAAAACCTCTGTCCACATTTTGTGTTTATGTGTTTGCACTATTTATAACTGATGAATTTAATGTTCTGTGCAGGGTTCCCCTGTGTTCCCACTACTGGTCTCTGTGTTGAGGGATGAAAATGAGTGGGAAACGCCTGACAGCTTTAACCCCAAACACTTCTTAAATAAACAGGGACAGTTTGTGAAAAGGGATGCCTTCATGCCTTTCGGTGCAGGTAGAGTAGCTTTGAATTCACTAATTATATGTATACCATCATGTGCTTTTTTCAGTCTTCTGTGTATTATTTCTCTCAGGGCGCAGGGTTTGTATTGGAGAGAGTTTGGCCAGGATGGAGCTCTTCCTCTTCTTCACGTCTCTCCTTCAGTATTTCCGCTTCACTCCTCCTCCTGGAGTGTCTGAAGATGATCTGGATCTTACACCAGTCGTGGGCTTCACACTGAATCCGACACCACACCAACTGTGTGCAGTGAAACGCTCTTAGAAGCATCATACTCGCTGTTAAAATATTATCTTTCATTGTGCTGTATTAACACTATTTTTTGCTTGTATGTTGCATTCATAAGCTTTCCATTGGAAAACAGATCCAATGTTTATCTCTTTTTATATATATAACACTTGAGCACTTACTGTAGCTGTTCTTCAGTGTAAGAGCATGCTAAATGTGTAAAAACATTAATCACAGAAAAATAAATCAAATATTATTAGCAATATTTAAAACTGATGTGCAATTGTGAACATGATTTTTTTTTCTTATTTCTGGAAGCTTTAAAAGTGCTGTTGTTGGCTATCAAATGTGAAAATCCAAATTTTAAATGGACAAAAAAAATTGATTGTTTTAATTTAAATCTATAAATGTCACATGACAAAATCGTGTTACTTGCTGTTGTTCAATTGTTGACGTATGTGTGAACCGGAAGTTGCCGAGAGTTTTGCTTCAGTATGTTGATGTACTTCCAACTGAAATGGAGTATAAAGTAGGGGGCGGGGCTTTCTATTGCGCATCATTCCCTTTTAGCAAACTAACGAAAAGAGGGACGTGGTTCAGAATATTGCTATACAGTTGCTATTGAAGCTCTCAAGTTAATGTCACAAGCTACGTTTCCATCCACATATTTTTAGGTGCATTTTGGATATGTGCATAAAAAATTAGTTGATGGAAATGCCAAGACATGCATTCATTTTGAAAATGCACATAAAAGCACATGCACATAACTAAGTAGGATAAACTTTTTATTCGCTAAGAAAAGATGCGCATAAACTACGATGGAAACACTTTTATCGAACAAATTCCAGTATGCGCATTAAAAAGATCATGTGATTTTGTTATGAGTGATATGATGTGATGATGAAAATGTGTGTGAATGGATAAATCAGCAGGCTGAGCACACTGTAAAACATCTAAAATGTTGTTTTAGTCATTCTAAAATGCCCTAACCATCTCAGTATGACTGTTATTATATTATTAATGACCTCCAGAATCAAGAGCATTTGTGCTTCGCATCTCACACCTTTAAACGCCACTGCTCGTTCACTGCGTGTCGAGATTGCTTTCTGAGGGGCAAGTCATTTATTAAATGAAGAAAAGATTCATGCAGCTTCTCCTACTGCAGCAAATTCTGTTTTTACTGTTGATATTTGGCTCCAGTTAATCAGGAAGTGACAATTGTGTTCACTTTGTCTCGTTGTATGGAAACGCTGCTTTATTCTCACGTTTTTTATGCAATAATCCAAATTTGCGCATAAAGTTAATTTGTATTTTTGCATGGAGAAATAGCTACAGAAAGACAAAAAGTGTGAGGAAATGGTCAGACTTTAAAAATGACCAGAAGCATTTTTCTTTTCTCCAGTGGATAAACTTAATTAGTGACTAACTGTTCTAAACTAATAACTAACTGTTCTCAATTAACGAATAATTGTTCACCTTAAGAATACCAATGTGAGTGAGCAAGAAAACATTGTGAATTTTGATTTCACGCAGACTTTAACAACTAAAAGCAACTGAATCGCAATGTTATATTAAATATGTTGTTTCCCACCTAGTTCATAAGTACAAAAGCTAATTTATCCCTTGGTCTATTGAAATTCTTGATTCTGATTGGCTGGGAGGTGTGCAATAAAATAATTTCAGGAGCTCCAGTCAGTTTGATTTAAATGCTCATCCCTCAAACATTAGTAGTAACCAGCTGAGTGACAACAACAGTGTTCAGCAACATTGAAATGCAAATGGGGATTAACACAAATATGCTCCAAAATACAGAGGTTGGACATTTGAAACGCCAGGTGTAGTAACTCTTTATTTTGATGGTCCATTTGAGTATTAGCAGACTGTCTGTTTAATATCTGTTGATACTGCTCCTTCAACAGACATTTAACTGATGGACTATAATAACTATATTAACTATAAGAAACTTTGCAAGTACATGTCAACTTACACTAACCTCAACCCTAACCCCAACCTAACAGTCTACTTATAATGTAATCAGAATTAGTTGGCATGTAGATGCAATGTAGCTTAGATTCAACAAATGAACCATCAATATAGTAGATCAGTAAGTGTGACCCCAGGTGTTTCTTCACTTTGGGCAGGCAACAATCTGGGTGAGATGCTTTTTGGGGGCTTTTCCACACCGTAACTCTCCCGGATGTGG
This sequence comes from Danio tinwini, assembly GCA_903798205.1. Classification (NCBI taxonomy): domain Eukaryota; kingdom Metazoa; phylum Chordata; class Actinopteri; order Cypriniformes; family Danionidae; genus Danio; species Danio tinwini. The sequence goes on from CAIGQZ010016425.1 coordinate 154,378, forward strand.
GAAAGATGGTGAAACCAATGTTTGTCATTGGTACGCGTGACCAAAGGTTTGGCTATAGCAGCTCCGCCATGTATATTGACCTGTTGAGCACAAAAGTACTTTTAGCCATAGATTTGGCAAAATCTCAAAACACACCTTCAACCAATCAGCAGTAAGGGCAGTGTCTAGTAACTATAGTGGAGATATTGAGAAGGGCTGGGCCCTTCTTAGGTTATGGGCTTGTTTGATTTAGTGCTTTAAAATATTAGCAGTATTTGCCAAAATTATCTTAGTGTGCCTATTGTTACAGTATGAACAAGAAGCAAAACAAATTCCCATTACCAATCTTGAAAAACGTTTTCAAGTGCATTGTAAAATGATAATCCACTCAACAATTCCGACAATAAAAGCCAAGTGTATACTGGTAACAGCACCCCAAAACAGGAAATCCTCAAGTTGTCAATGTGTAAGCATACCTGCCAACACTCCCGTTTTTCCCGGGAGTCTCCCATATTTCAGACCCACCTCCCGGTTTGTCATTTCTCCCAGAAAACTCCCGGAATTTCAACCCCTTCCCCCAGTCCTCAGGTGATTGGTACAATCTGGTAACACACCATTCACATGGGGCTTCAGCGTCAACGCTTGACAGAGGGCGTGTCTGAAGTTGGGGCTGACGCAATCGTCATAGCAGCGTCAGCCAATGAATTTAGTCATCAATCGGCTACTGTCTAAGCTGGTGTATTTGCATACAGCGATCTGATTGACTGGCGCTTCCGTCGGCACTTGAAAAATTGAGAAAGTCGCAACTTCTGCAGCGAGTAACGCCACTGAAGCTGCGCCGACGGATCCACAATGCAGTTCAACAACACCAGACGTCACCCATTCAAAGTGAACTGGAAGCGTTGAAGCTGACGCCCCCTGTGAATCGCCGACAGACCAGGCACCCCTTCCAGTCGCTCTGCTCACCCCCCTAACACCCCCCTCTCCCGGATTTTCAGAGACAAATGTTGGCAGGTATGTGTGTAACAGAAGCTATTAGCTGTTCACACATTCTTGCTTTTTCACAGGCTGAGCACATGTGGCTCTGAGGCCAAACACCTTTTAAAATGGCCACCAGATCCACTTCCTATACAAAGGAAGCTGTCATCATAAAAGTCCTTTCACCCCACATTCAAATCAACCATTCCCACAAAACTACACACAAATCACAACAACATCAATACACAAAATCAAATCTAACCGTTAACTATGGCTTTTGGCTCTATAAACTCATTATTATATTTGCACTTCTTAGGTAATAATAAACAGCCATTTTTTTAATAATAAGCAAGTATCAATCCCCTAGATAACAGGGAGAATTGGTCCTTATACTAAAGTGTTTCTGTGTAATTGTATTACTTAAACTAAACTACTACCATAATAACTATTAATAAGCAGATAATTAGTAGTTTATTGAGCTAAAGTCTTGGTTAATTATTTAGTAACCTTAAAATAAAGTGTGACCAAATTCATTTATGAGCAGTTTTTTTGAAGTAGCTTGTGTGGTTTAATTGAAATATTTTCCTAGTTTTTATATCCTAAAGGGTCAGCCTATGGTTTTAAATTACTCGACCTGTGACCCTTATAAAATGTCCCCTCACTTTGAATTGATCCCAAGATCAGTTTTGTTTTGACAAAGATCATCTCTTATGTCCCCTCCCAAAGTCAGAGTACATAAAGGCGAGACATATGGCTTTTCTTGAAGCATTACTTTTGCAGGGCTCCATCACAGGTACAATAGCCTACTATGTGCCCTTCTGCTGTTTTTGGTTATTTATTTATTTTCCAGCAGCTCCAGCTCTCGGGATAAGGAGAAATATCCTCCAGGACCCAAACCCCTGCCTCTGCCAGTGAATCTGCACATTCTTCAAGAAAATCTATTTGAGCCTTTTGGAGGTGAGTAAAAATATCACTGTATTTTTATTTTGATGATTTGCCCATCAGTTTTCTCTAAAATGATGGATGGACAGATGTTTTTTGTACTTTTGTTGGTTAAAGAGAAAATTCCCACAAGAATGAAAATTGCCTAATCATATATTCTCCTTCACGTGGCTTTAAATCCTTGAGCTTTTTCTTCTGCTGGACACAAAAGAAGATAGTTTTAGGTGAATACTGGCTGCTTACATCCTTTGACTTCTGTCAGAAAATAGCATTTAAAAATGTTCAACAAAAGAAAGAAACATAAACAGGTTTTGAATAAGTGAATAGTGAGTGAGTTTACTTTTTTCTTGTCAAACTTTCTCTTTAATTCACATGCCAAGAAGACATTTGCTGAAGAAATGTAGAGTGTTATAAACAACAAATAGAGTTCTTACAAATTAGTTCTTATACCTATAGGCTAGGAATAAGTGATAATGTGTGGCCGAGAAGATGGTCAATATGCAAATAGACAAATAGGGAGACCAAGAGTGTATAGGTGCAGACAAAGAGCACCTAGAAAGAGAGCCTGTCCACAGTGGCGGATTTAGGGCGATTGTGCAGGGCGACATCTTGCTGGGGGCGGCATGGGGGAAACAAAAAAGTGCCCCAGTAAAAGCGTTATGATAAAATTTACTTTATGCAAGTATATTAAGTGGCTATCTAAGAATAAAGACGTTAGGGGCCATTAACAATTCAATTCCCAACTCAATTTAGTTATTTTTTATGTGCAACCAAAACTGTAAACGTTTGTTTTCACGCTGGTTGTTACGTTTCACGTATGTTTTGTGGTGTTTGTTTTCTGTTTTCTGTTCTCTTCTCTCTTCCGTTTCTATTCTGTCCTATTTTAGGTGTGCAACCATTGGTTAAAAAACTGTCAATCACAACCATGACGCAATCTACGCACCAATCGGGAGCTGGTCCGACGAGTATAAAAGACGAGCCGCTGTTCTCCAGGAGCGCTTGGCTCACAGCCGAACTCCTCACATGTGTCGGCCGGCCTGTTGATTTGTGTTTATTTAGACAAGTTGTTGCTATGTGTCTTTCTCTCGATTAAGTGATCGATTTATTAGATAAGCTTGTGCAGCTCAGTTTAGTATCTATTGAGAAGTTGAACGATCTTTATGAGAATTGGTTTATATCAGATCTTGTTTTGCTAATGGCTAACAGTGTGTACTTTACGAGAGATTTAGTATTGATGAGCAGCAGTGTTATGTTATGTTTATGGAGGCGTTGCCACGTGAGTTGTAGTTTTGTAGTTATGAAGTTAGTTAAGCGACGTGCTAAAGATTACGGTTTTGTTTCTGCATTTTTCTTTGTTCAGTTTAGTGGGTTGGGGTTTAAATTAGATCGTTTTGTTATAACTATTTCATTGTTTTGTCAACACTGTTTTCGTTTAATTCAGTTATTTAAAATTACATTTACATCTAATGTTTTATATTTATTGTTTAACATTCTGTTTAATAAATACTTAGGCCTACTTTTGTTTATTTAACCTGCAGTTTTGTCTTCTCGTTTTTCAACCAACAGCATTAGACTCACTGATTGTTACGTTTCATCCATTTAATATCTTATTAACCTAAACGCGTAACACTAGTGAAAACAAATTGATGTGTGTGCGCAGAAAGCCATTCCGCACCTCACACGCGCTGATCCCGATCCTGGTTGTTTGCATGCACGCCGATATGCGTCGACATGCAAGTCGACAAAACTGAAGTTTATATAATATGATGATGATGTTACTTTTACTAAGCATGGCTATGAAGCAGAAAGGAGCAATAATCAGTCAGGGAGGTAGACTTCATAACATCAATTCTAGGTCATGAGTCGAGTTTAGACAACAGATAATTCTATAAAGCATATTTTTTTGTATTCTATAGAACTGTCATAATTAATATCCATGCAAAAGTCTTAGAATGTTTCTCCAGTTGTGTTGTTACATTTTTGTTCAGTTACATTTAGGATTGATTTCTGTTATATTTTTTAGAATAATAGTTGTATAATAAAAATAATAATAATAAAATTGTTATATTTACTGAAAATAAATAACTATATTTAAATGTATTTATAATAATTATTTTAAATGTATATATTTAAAATATATATATTTAAATATATATGTAAAGTCACCAACATATTGTCTTTACTTCTTGGGGTATAGGGGACGGCTGATGTTTGGGGTGTTTTCACCCAGGGTGCCATTTAAACTAGAACCGCCACTGCCTGTCCAGTTACTGACCACATAAGTTTTACCTGTCCAAATCTAATCAACAGAAAGAGTTTCTTTGGCCTAAACGGAGCCGTAAAGACAAAATCACAGTCATTGAGACCTGCCCGTAGTATTTGCGTTACTTTAGGATCTGGCAATGCTACGAAAGCCATACGATTTAATGTCTCACACCTGGGCTGTTAGAGGTTTGAACCAAAGAATATAATTTTACAGTTATATATCACTGTTAATTTGAAATATATATATATATATAAATATAAGAAAATATATATATACCTTGCTCATTCCAAAGGGGTTTCACTAGGCTCTATCTTGGAATCGCAGAAGAAATAAATTACAGTACATTTATCCATGAAAACAAAAAAGGGAAAATGTTTAGATTATTTTACCTTCAGCTTTGGCTAATGTCCAGAAGTGACTGAGCTAATCAGGTACATTTTTAAACTCATGCAAAA
>CAIGQZ010016425.1:168997-192719 GCA_903798205.1 Danio tinwini
TATATATATATATATATATATATATATATATATGCAAATGATTTCATATGTATATATGCATGAATTCTCAGTGTGAAAGGAAGTAATTTCTGTTTAAAAGGAAGTAGTTTAATTTCAGTAAAACAGTCCTTTGAGCATAATAATGAATAGGATAATTATTTATCATGAATCAGCTTATTGCAAAGCTTAGAAAACAGAAATAATGCAATTAACGGAAGAATTACATCTATTGAATAATAAAAAATAAATTATGCTGCTTATAAAAAATGTAAAAATATAATGCTAAGGAATGCTCTAGCAAAATTAAAGGTTTATTATGCAATAAAATTATCGGAAAGCTATGCGTTTAAAAATATAAGCTTGCATAAGTAATTATTTAGAATAAAATATGTTTGTTTAATATAATTCTTTTTTAAATGTTTGTTTTATTATTGGAGTCACCATTCGTCATGGGTTACGATACACACTTATGTCCAGTAGAGGGCAGGAATGCACTTTTTAAGTGGGTTTGCCTGTTACTTATAAACAGGATAATGCACCAAAAGGCTGGATGCCAGCTGCTGTAAAAATATCAGTAGTTATTAAACACAAAAGGAGTGTCCAGAGGATATATATAGCTGGTTCTTGGGGGTTAATTTGACCAACAGAGACTTTTAATCTGCGTTTTTTTTTCTTTTTTTCTGTATATGCTGAATATTTAACAATCAAAATAATACCAAAATCTTGAAATCACGACATCCACATTGTAAAAACATAAAAAGCATAATAATATAGGCTACATTAACATTTGCAATAGAAAAGAGTTTAGTTGTGAGTACACAGTATTCATATGTAGTTCTGGTTGCTTTTCAACTTTAGGGTCCTATCATACACGGCGCAAGGCGCAAGGCAAATGTTGTTTGCTAGTTTCAGCGCGACGCATGTGTCGTTTTGACGTTCTGCACCATGCTGTTAAAATAGCAAATGCATTTGCGCATATTTGTGTGCCCATAGGTGTTCTGGTCTAAAAACGGAAGTGTGATAAGGCCAATTGCTGGTGCTTGTTATTTTGAAGATTTAAAATAGACTGTTCAATAGACCAGCTGAGAGAAGGTCTTAAGTCCAGCACAGAGCGCATTAGTTGTGTGCCTCGCTTACACATTGCTTATACACACAGGATGTACAACAATACAGAAATATCTTTACAAATGAAAAAGAATAAAAGCGTTAAAATATTAGAAAAAACATTACTTTCTACATAAATATTATTACTGCCTTCATGCCTTCTTCTTCTGCATTTTTCAGTTTATTCATGACAATTTGCCTTTGTATAATGTTACTATTCATTCATTCATTCATTTATTTTCTTTTCGGCTTAGTCCCCTTAATAATCCGGGGTCGCCACAGCGGAATGAACCACCAATTTATCCAGCACATGTTTTATGCAGCTGATGCCCTTCCAGCTGCAACTCATCACTGGGAAACATCCATACACACTCATTCACCACGGACAATTCACCTGTACTGCATGTCTTTGTACTGTGGGTGAAACCAGAGCACCCAGAGGAAACAAAGGGAGAACATGCAAACTCCACACAGAAACGACAAGTGACCCAGCCGAGGCTCGAACCAGCAACCTTCTTGCTGTGAGGTAACAGCACTACCTACTGCGCCACTGCGTCGCCTATAATGTTATTATTATTAGTAGTATTATTTATTATATGCACATTTATATTGGTTTTATTAAAAACAAGCTTAGATTTGTCCACCTGTCAGGTTTTAGACCATATGGGGCATAGCATGTGTATTTGGATATAACTTTTTTGACCATACTTCGTTATTATTGTTCATTTATTCGTTTGCTGGAAATTAGAACTGCCCATTAAGTTTAGGCATTGGGTCTATTTGCCAGTATAGGTGTGTTTGCATGCAGCGAGTTTATGTGTATGTGCACATGTTGTTGTGGGTGTTTATGCAAGGATCAAGTTTACATGTAAACTGTAAAATCCAAAAGTCAACTTTATCGAATGAAATGAGAGTAGTTAACTCAAAATTTACTAAAAGTTAATTCTACTCATTTTAAATGAGTTTTGAACTCCGTGTTGAAAGTAATGCTAATTAAATACCCTATTACTTCAACTTAAATGGAGTAAGTTCACAGTATTCTTTTTTTTTTTTACTCAAATGGTTTGTAGCAATCGGTTTCCTCAAACGGTTTGAGTTGCCTTAACTTATTGGGTTTGACAGTACTCAGTTGGCTTGAGTTCTCTTTATTTATCGGCTTTTACTGTGCTCAAATTGCTTCGTTTACTCATATGGATTAAGTTCACAGTACTTATTTGGATTAGTTTTTTTTACTTAAATGGTTTGTTGCAATTGGTTTCCTCAAATGATGTGAGTTACTTTAACGTTTTGGGTTTTATAGTGTATGTGGGTATATGCGTGTGTCAAGTTTATATGTATATAGGCAAGTTTCACTTATTTTGTTTTGAACATCCAATAGTATAGGTGTTTATGCGAGTAATTTATAGGAGTATATGTACGTGTTTTATGTGTTGATAAGCAAAGTTTGATTTAAATCCTACACTGCGCCTCATGGTATTCTTATAATCTGCAATCCATCTAAATGTTTTTCAATGTAATAGGAAAATGGAAATTCTTTATTATATTTTTCTGTTATTTGTAGAAATGCATTTTTTTAAATCACATTAAACCATTCTTCAAATGTTTCTAATAGTTTTATATTTCAGATAAAATGTCATGCAAACACAATCAAGTCCGAAATTATTTATAATTTTAGCATTGACTGTATTTCAGATATCAAACAGGTCCATTAATGTTTTTTTTTTACATTTATGTTTTATTTGTAAAATTTCTAATAAGTGTCTGTAAATATTCAACATTTTGAATTCCCACCAAATTAAAGAACACTGTAAAACCTGTAAAATTCATATGTGAGATTTTTTTTGTTAAGTGATAGATTATCTGTGATATTAAGGCCCAATCCCAATTCTATTTTTGTACCCCTTCAAAATTGACCCCTAAGAACTGGGACAGCACTACATTACCTGCACACCTCATCATATGTCATCGCAATCTCTTGCTTCATGTGAGATCAGACTGTCGCGACTGCTGTAGTTATTCCAGTTGTGTTCCAGTGTTTTTTTTTTGTATTTATCTTCAGGAAATCAATGAAGGCATATATTATATTATCATAACGATCTAATGTGGCAATATGATCGTAACTATACTGCGCATTTACACAGTGGCCATATTCATCCATGTAAACACACCAAAAACAGCATTAAGATTATAGCAGACACTGTAAAAAGCTCATTCTCAGCCACTAGACTTTTCTGACAGGGTGTTCGGGTGTCATCGAGTGTCAGAATGTTGTGGAACTGCTCTACAGGAGTTATTATTAGGGTTTATAGATTGTGGAATTTAGTGGGTTTTATTTTAGCGTTTTTTTTTATAAAAGCATGATGGTAAAACATGAACGCGGTTATGAATATATATAAACATGTTTGTTGTAAAAATTCGAATAATGACAAAAAATGCTAATTTGTGGATCTCCTTACTTCCGGGTACAGCAAAACTACTGCTGTAGCTGGTCCATTCTGGGAAACTTTATTACCCCTTGGTTTTGAGTGTGGTCCTGAAAAATCTTTGTTTGAAGGGGTGTATACCCCTTCCCATTAGCCCTACGACTTCAAGCTAAAGAGAATTGGGACACAACTACCCCTTCACATGAATGCGCAAAACGAGGGGTAGGTGTACGGGAAAGGGCTAAGGGGTAGAATTGGGATTGGGTCTAAAAGTATCAAAATACACAAATACATTTTCATCATGTCTTTTGTTGAAAACTAAATGATTCAATTAATTTCACCTTTATTTGTATAGCGCTTATAAAATGTAGATAGTGTCAAAGCAGCTTCACATAGAAGATTATAGTAAAATGAAACAGTGTCAGTTCAGTTTTCAGAGTTTAAGTTCAGTTCAGTTTAGCTCAGTTCAGTGTGGTTTAATAATCACTACTGAGAGTTCAAACACTGAAGAGCAAATCCATCGATGCGCAGCTCTACAGATCCCGAACCATGCAAGCCAGTGGTGACAGCGGCGAGGAAAAAACTTCCCCAATTGGCGAAAGTGAAGATTTAAAAAAATCCTCAAGAAAAACCAGGCTTAGTTGGGCACGACCATTTCTCCAAGATGCCAAACGTCTTGTGCAGAGCTGCAGTCTAGGCGCCAGAAGCTGGACCTCAACAAAGACTCGTCTGTTCTTGGAGCATCACAGGAATCAGTCTCATGCTCTCACTCCACCATGACCACCACAGCAGCTGCTAAGGATACGGCCTGGTCCAGGATTATGACGACCTTGGGATCATCTCATCGCTGTTCTTGGATTGCATCAGTGATGCTGCATAGTCTGAGGGCCTCAGGATGAGTACCCCCAGGTGGAAATAGAGAATAATTCCAATGAATTTCTATCGACAGATTTCCCCAAACCAACTCTGACTGTTGAGCCACAGGGTTCGGTGTTCACCGGAGACTCTGTTACTTTGAGATGTAAGTTAAAAAAAAACAACCGGATGGGAGATTCTCTTGAGAAAAGATTCAAACACTGAATATACTAAAACTGCAAATAAAGAAATCAGTCATGTGACATTCTCTGATGGAGGAGAGTACAAGTGCAGAGCACAAAAAGGAGAAAACAGCACAGACTACAGTAAACCAGTCACAGTGACTATACAAGGCAAGTATTTTGCCTTTTATGAAAAGTATTTTGGGTAACACAGAGGCTCAGTGGTTAGCACTGTTGCCTCACAGCAAGAAGGTCAATGGTTCAAATCAAATCAAATCAAATCAAATCACTTTTATTGTCACATCATCAGCAGCACGTGTGCTATGATGAGTGAAAAGCTTAGGTGCTGGCTCCAGACAGTGAAAAATACAGATAGTGCAAATACAACAACATTCGTTCGATTCCCGGTTGGGTCAGTTAGCACTTCTGTGTAGAGTTTGCATGCTTGGGTTTCCTCTGGGTGCTCCGGTTTCCCCCACAAGTCCAAAAACATGCGCTATAGGTGAGTTAAATAAACTAAATTGGCTGAAGTGTATGTGTGCGAATGAGTGTGTATGGATGTTTCCCAGTACTGGGTTGCAGCTGGAAGGGCATCCGCTGTGTAAAACATATGCTTGATAAGTTGGTGGTTCATTCCGCTGTGGTGACACCTGGTAAATAAAGGGAATAAGCTGAAGGAAAATGAATAAATGAATTAAAAGTATTTCTTAAGACACTAGATGAGTGACTATAACAACTACACTGCCCTACAAATGTAAAGTGCAGTAAAGTGTATAGATTATAAAAGGTAATCATTTTTCTGTGGGTCGGTGAAGGTGAGTGTTCTGTATGCTAAAAGAAGTACGATCACCCTGTATTTTGGTTTTAAAAATCTATTCTTGTTTTTTTTATTTTATTTTAAGTGTAAATTGTTGTTTTGCAGAAAGACCAAGACCAAAAGTGAGGATTAATCCTGATCATGTGTTCAGAGGAGAGCCAGCCACACTCAGTTGTGGCATTAATGCTGAAGGAGTTTCTAGCTGGCAGTACAGCTGGTATAAAGAAGGTTTAAACTATGCATTCAGTGATTTACAGGAATACACATTAAGGTCTGTTACTGATTCTCAAGCAGGTAAATACTCCTGTTATGGCATTGATTACACTCCCACAGCTGATGCTGCTCATTGACTGATTACGGCTCACTTTGACACTCTTCTGTAGTGTGAAGTGGGATGATGACAAAGGAGAGGGTTTGTTATGCAGAGAATGGTCAGGCAAGCAACAGTCAACACAGGAGCAAACAGATGTATATAGACAATCCAGAGTCATGGTCAATAAACATGGTCAAATGGCAGGCAGCAGACAACGTAAAACAATCAAAACAAAGCAAGGTTCAAGCCTGGAAGGCAGGCAAGGAAACCACAGTTAAGTATAACATGACTCAGCAATGAGAGTGTCAAAGTGAGCCATATATATGTGTGTGTAATCAGTCCATGAGCAGCTTCAGCTGTGGGAGTGTAATCAATGGAGACTAGGAGCAGGCGTGTGTGTGTGTTGCATGACAGGAACTTGTAGCCCATATACCAGCATATTTGTGGTCCGTTAGCGATCTGCACAGGCTGAATCGCTGGTGACCGTGACAGCTGGTTTGAAGAAATAGGAATCAATCACTATCTAAATCAAGCACAGCTTTATCCAGCGCTGCATGAAGCAAAAGATAAAGCTCTATCTAAATGACCATTGGTATGAGCTTTGTTTTCTGTGGTTCACACTGTGGTTTATTCTGCATCATGTCAGCACTGCTAATGCTATTTTTATTTTCACAGTACCGCACATTTAATCTCATATCCTTGATATTTCTAATGAAATAAAGTCTCATAACAGTCATTGTTGTCATGGACACATGTTTGTGTACAATGCAAAACTATCCGATTGACCAAAGGATATTTTTTTTTACAAGTGAGTCACAAACCTATAATAACTTCAGGAGTTGAACTGAAATAAAGGTGAATTCACTGAATCACTAATTATATGTGAGTGTTTTGTTTTTGATATGTTGTATTCGAGGTTTTTACAACTACAGATCTTTTATGTAAGTAAAGTAAACGGTATGCTACTTTATTTCATGAGACAATGGGATAATTCAGTCAACCTCAATCTCACCAATACAAATGATTTTTTATGACACTGACTGTTTATAACACAAAAAAGTTACTGTCATCACTTGGTGTCTTCAGTCCCTAAACGTCTTTTAAGTGTTGTGAAAAGGAATGGCAACATTACAAAGTGGTAAATGCTTTACTGTTCCTTTTTCTGAAATGTGTTGCAAAAACCAAAATTGGGATACGTTTTTATCTTAAGAAAAACAATTAAAATCATGAGGGACACATTAAATAATGTTTGTTGTTTTGTCTGCAATGAAATTCAAGTCAAAGTACATTTAAAAATCACTACTTTCTTTTTTTACTTGTGTTTTCCATGCTGTCCCAACTTTTTTTTATTTGGAGTTGTATTTATAGTTGACACTGTTGTAGTAAGAGGCTGGACAGAACAGAAATGAGATCATGGTTTTAGTGGTTTGGTCTATTTAAGCTCAGTTTACCAATATAGGGGAAGCAGTGCATTGTTTCACCACTTCAGCTATTTCTGTTCCTTCCATCAAGTTATTGAAAATGTTGCCTAATTACATTAAAGCCATCAACATCTTGGTTTGTTTTTCCAGTTCATTAAACATTATTTTCAAAATGCCAAAATGTGAGCATTTTCAATTTAATATTCTTTGACATATTACAAGATAAAGGTTATCAAAAGATCTTCTGATATTCACAAGGTACATTTGTGTGTCTAATGTTTCAGGAAGTCTTGAGGCTTTAACACAGTTTGTGTCTTCAAGCATCTGTCATCATTCAGTCAGTATGAAACTCAGTCAACTTCCTCTTGTGCTCTGTGAGTATTATTTTCTCTAGATGATTTTCAGTAGTTGTTCATATTATAAAAAGGATCAAGTGCTGTAGTGTTTATGATTTTTTTTTTCTAAAGCTGCTCTCAGACTTTAAGTCCAACACTAGTGCATGATCATATATTAGTGAAAGATGAGCCTGAGAGAGTCAGTGTGTGCAGCTAGTGCTGTTCAAGTAAGAGCAGTGAATATAATATATCGTAGCAATTTTATGTTATTGCTGCTAAACAGACAAAACATAAAATAAACATTTAGCAAATATTATGGTGTTTGAACAGCAAGAGATAATTGGGCTATGGTGCAAAATACATATAATCTGTTCAATGTTTGAAATGAGTCTTTCTCTTTGTGCTTTTAGTGTTGATTTCAAACATCAACTCTGAAGACACTGAAGGTGAGAGAATTTACATCACATAATTCATGACATAAAGGTGATTCTACATGAACTGTGAAAACTAGCATTGAAAAGGAGTGTTATGATGTTTAATGCTGATTTTAGAAGTTGTTAATAGTAAACAGTAAACTTATGACTTAAATCTGATTGGCTGATACTGTACTGTACACTTCCCAGGTGAAAAAAAAGTGTACTACAGTACACAAAAAATATACTGAAAAACAATTAAGTGCATTGTAAGTACAATTTTATTTTTATACTAAATAAAGTAAAAAAAATATACACTATAAATATACTAATTAAAAGTATACTTTTACTTAAGTAGTACTTAAAATATATGTTATAAATGTATTGCTTTAAAGTGTAATCTAAATGCATTTGAAAAATAGTTAAATGTTAGTACACTTTTACATAGTTATTGTAAGTATAAATTAAATTGAACCTTTTAAAAAATTATTTAAATATAATTTTTAGCGTTGGAAATAAAGTGCACTACCTCAAAAATATATTATAAGTGTAATGCTGAAAAGTATAATTTGAATGCTATAAAACTATTTCAAAGTATGTACACTTTTACATAGTTGTCACACCTATAAATTAAATTGAAGTTTTGAAAAATATATTTAAATATATATTTTTTGTATAAGGAATAAAGTGCACTACCTCAAAAATATATTATAAGTTTAATGCTTAAAAGTATAATTTTAATGCTATAACAATAGTTTAATGTTAGTACACTTTTGCATAGTTATTGTAAGTATAAATTAAATTGAACTTTTATTTTAAATATATTTAAATAGAATTTTTAGCATTGGAAATAAAGTGCACTACCTCAAAAAATATATTATTAGTGTAAGGCTTACAAGTATAATTTTAATGCTATCAAAATAGTTCAAAGTTAGTACACTTTTAACTAGTTGTCACGAGTATAAATTAAATTGAACTTTAAAAATATATTTAAACCAATTTTTTTAAAGCAATAAAGTGTACTACCTCAAAAATATGTTATACATAGAATGCTTAAAAGTGTAATTTGAATGCATTTGACAGTATGACCCAGGTGAAAAAAGTGCATTATAATACATTTTAGTGCACTTAATACACTTCCAGAATGTACTTAAAGTGCCTTATTTTTGGTGACCAATTTTGTACTTAATGTACTAACAGTGTGCTTGACTGCTATTTTGACACACCATTAAGTTGAACTAAAATATATATTTCAGTTTTTCCCAATTGTTTACACACATTTTCTGAAAGCATGTCTCATATTGTCAGAACTCTACAAATCACAAAACACACATACACATATTGGGCAAAACCCTTCAATTCTCCTGCAAAATCAAACTTTAGATTCAAAACAATGTGATTTATTCTCAAAATGGTGTTTTGTTTTCAAATGACACACACAAACCATCACATGAAGAGACATTTATAAGAACCAGTTGATCACTGATGTGCTTACAGTTTTTCCCAATTATTTACACATAACTACTTGTACTTCAGACACAATGACTATAACATGTAACTGATGCACCAACCCCCCCTGAACCAATTCTGCTAAACTACAAGCACAATTCCTGCTTTACACTCAAATTGTAGATTTAAAACACACTTTTTTTCAAAACACCACACACAATTCTCTGCATTTGGCACAATTTTCATACAGAAAATCTCTTGTTTTCTCAAGGAACACACTGTCATTCACAATTGTAAAGTCAGTTGTCCTACTTTGCATACTAACTCATCACATGGGTAAACACTGGCCACACATAATTGCAATTTAGAAATCAGAGCTCATCTCATATTCTCCATTTCTCAATCCTATTGAGGATTTTTTCTGCCTGGAGATGGAAAGTGTATGACCGAAGTCCACACTTTTTTTTTTCTGTAACTATTCTGTAAATACTTCTGTTGATGGTATATGTAGACCACGTTATGTGCAACTTTGTGTTGGTAGGGATGAACACTGTGTACATTGTTTTTGTGGAAAAAATACAGAAAAATATATTTAGTACCGTGTATTTGTGTGTTATGTAAAAAAAATATTATATTCTGAAAAATTTTACAGTGTACTTCTGTAGGCCTATGCACTGTCTGTAGTGAGTGTAACACTGAACCAAAAAGGCTTACAGTAAGTCATTATAAGAAATGGAGAAGAACTGGTCATAGTGTTTTACATTAAGCACATCAGTGATTAAATGGTTCTTATAAATGTCTGTTCATGTGATGGTTTGTGTGTGTCATTTGAAAACAAAACACCATTTTGAGAAGAAATTACATTGTTTTGACAGTAAAGTTTCATTTTGCAGGGTAAATGAAGGGTTTTGCCCAATGTGTGTGTGTTTTGTGATTTGTAGAGTTCTGACAATATGAGACATGCATTTTAGAAAATGTGTGTAAACAATTGGGGAAAACTGTAATGTAAAACACTATGACCACTTCTTCTCCATTCATCATAATGACTTACTGTAAGCCTTTATTGTTCAGTGTTACACTTACTACAGACAGTACACAGGCCTACAGAAGTGCATTGTAACATTTTTCAGAATATTATTTTTATACAAAACACACAAATACACAGTGCCAAATATATTTTACTGTATTTTCCCCACAAAAACAGTGTACACAGTGTTCATCCCAACCAACACAAAGTTACACATAACGTGGTCTACATATACCATCAACAGAAGTATTTACAGAATAGTTACAGTAATAAAAATAAAAAAGTGTGGATTTGGGTCAGAAAAGAGAACAATTCAGAGAATTGTTTTGAAAAAAGTGTGTTTTAAATCTGCAATTTAAGTGTAAAGCAGGAATTGTGCTTGTAGTTTAGCAGAATTGGTTCAGGGGCGGTTGGTGCATCAGTTACATGTTATAGTCATTGTGTCTGAAGTACAAGTAACTGTGTGTAAACAATTGGGAAAAACTGTAATATACTACTGTAATACTACTTATATATATAAACTTGTTTAAAATTAGGGTTCAAGTGTATTTCTAGTTGTAACTATATATAGTAAAATGCAGATATAGTATGTTAAAAGTACATTTTAGTTCAATTTCATGGTGTATCAAAATAGCACAGTTGAGTGCACTTAGATGGTATTAAATTCATCTTAACATATACTTAATACAATTTTTTTGTACAACAAGTGCAAAATTAGTATGTTGAAAATAGAGCACTTTTAGTACATTAATAAAAAAGTATACTTAAATAGTGTAATTTAGTGCACTTTTTTTTTACCTAGGTTGATAATGTAAATCACTGAATAGTGCAGGCTTAAAGACTAAGGCTTAAGCTTATTTAGCTTGTGTGTTTAGCAATGACAACTGTTTAGACACTAAACAAAGCATATATGATTATAATAATTATATCACGGGTGGCGCAGTGGGTAGCGGTGTTGCTTCACAGCAAGAAGGTAGCTGGTTCGAGCCTTGGATGAGTCTGATGGCATTTCTGTGTGGAGTTTGCATATTCTATATGGGTGCTCCAATTTCCCCTACAAGTCCAAAGACATGCGCTAAAGGCAAATTAGCTAAGCTAAATTGACCATAGTGTAGATGTAAAAATGAGTGTATGGATGTTTCCCAGTGATGGGTTGCAGCTGGAGGGTATCCGCTGCATAAAACATATGCTTAATAAGTTGCCAGTTCATTCCGCTGTGGCGACCCCAGATTAATAAAGGGACTGAGCCAAAAATAAAATGAATGAATAAATAATTATATCACATTAATTTAATTGTGAACTGTTGCTGTTATACAGACAATCCTAAAGCCAGTGTTACGATAAAACCTGATCTGCATGTGTTCAGAGGAGAGTCAGTCACTCTCAGATGTGACATTAATGCTGAAGGAGTCTCTAGCTGGCTGTACAGCTGGTATAAAGAAGGTTCAACAGATGCATTCAGTGGTTTACAGGAGTACATATTAAAGTCTGTTACTGAGTCTGAGGCAGGTAAATACTCCTGTTCTGGCACTGAGAGTAAAGGTTCACGCAGATCACAAATGAGTGATGCAGTTCCACTGACAGTATCAGGTGAGTTTGATCATCTCTTCATATGCACACAAGTTTATCATGTTATTAATGAAGGATTTCTCTATTTCAGACAGAGCCCAGACAGCTTTAAGTGTTTCTCCACAGAACTGGTTGACTGAAGGAGATTCAGTGACTCTGATCTGTGAGGTTGACGGCTCCTCTACAGGCTGGACATTCAGCTGGTACATGCTCAGGCTTTCTGGTAGGTTATAATCTGCTTCTGTGGGACGAGAATTGCTGCATTATTTCAAGTAAATAGTTCATGATCAAATAAATCTAAAGAAATTTACAACATCTGCAAACATATCAAGAATTGCATGAAATTATATATATTAATATAAAATTTGTCAACTGCTTCACAAATGACTGTCTGGCAGACTTGTGTTTATGGTTTAAAACATATTTGTGGATACTTTTTTAACTAATTATTTTCTATTACATTTTTTGTGAATATAATTGGGTTTTTTTAAACTCCTGAATATATATATTTTAGATGTCATTCCATTATTCATTAATTTATTACATTTTTGTTGATCTCTTTAGATTTATGTGTAGATCGATTATAATCTATTTAAATGAAAATGATGCAACAATTCTCACCATTTTCATGTGATTGCATATAATTTAACTGCCTTATTAACTAGTTTTATCCAAGTAATATTATTGAGCTTGTGTACTGAACCAGTCTGACTAGACTAGTTTCAGTGAAAATCTGTTTTGTGTATAAAGAAATTGTCAATTATAGTAAACATCTGCATATTTCACTTTACACAGACAACGGAGACCATTATACGCTGCTCTCAGACAGCAGTAGAGGAGCTGGAGGAAAATACACTGTCAGTTCTGTTGCTCTAAAACACACAGGAGTTTATGTGTGCAGAGCAGAAAGAGGAAAACCAGCCTATAAAACAGATATGAGCAGCACACAGCCACTGTGGGTCACTGGTGAGTTTACACAGAACTGAAATTATCGGATCACATTTCATGAGGAAAAGGATATAGAAATTTCCAAATGATTGCTGTACCTGTTCTGTACAGCAGGTGTTTCTCCTCCAGTGTCTCTGGTCATCAGTCCCAGCAGAGCTCAACACTTTACATTTGACTCTCTTTCTCTAAACTGTGAAGACAAGAGTAACTCTACTGGATGGAGAGTCAGAAGATACACAGATACTTCAGGGCTGAACAAATGTTCATCACAAACAGGATCTACATGTACAATCAGCCTCACCACATCACACACTGGAGTTTACTGGTGTCAGTCTGAATCTGGAGAGAATTATAATCCTGTTAATATCACTGTACACTGTGAGTCTGAGCTTCTGTATTTATTCATTTCATTGTTAACGTAAAATCATTAGATAAAACAGATTGACTCGCTGAAAGCAGAAAGCATGAGGCACAGTTGTGAATTGAATTTGAAAGCAGATAACACAACACCCAAAAAATATCAGACATAATAAGTACTCTGAAAGCAAATAGTAACTGTTAAAACAGTCAAGTGACAAAATGTAACACCAAGTGTCCCTATTTTAATATAAAGAACAATATATAAATGTCTACTGTATTTAGATTGGCAGCCCTCTGTTCATATGTTTGTTGATGTTTGCTGTGTTTGTGTAGCTGGTGTGATTCTGGAGAGTCCTGTTCATCCTGTGACTGAAGGAGATACTCTGACTCTACACTGTTTATATAAATCTACAACTCCAGCAAAGCTCAGAGCTGATTTCTATAAAGATGGATCACTCGTCCAGAGTCAAACCTCAGAGATGATCATCACTACTGTCTCAAAGTCACATGAGGGTTTCTACTACTGCAAACACCCAGAAGGAGAGTCACCCAAGAGCTGGATCTCAGTCAGAGGTGAGAGTCTCTGAAACTGTCAGTTCATTTATTTCTTCATTTGTCCTTGTTCAGATGTAGTGCATGATGAAGTGCTCGTGTGTCTCTTTTTCAGCGTCTGGTTCAGAATCTCAGATCTCTGTCTTCAACAAACTCAGTTCTGGTCTGGCAGCTTGTCCATATCTGCTAGTGACAGTCGTGCTGATTGTTAAATGCTGTAGAATGAGAGGAAACACGACTGAATGATTTATTATTAGTCACTGTTGTCAGTATTGGGTGCAGTCAGTTTTAAGTGATTCAGTACTGTGAATAAAGCACAGTGTAAATATTAAAGGCATTGCTGTTCATTTTTTTAAGTAATTACAGTTACACATTGTAAACAAATCTAACCTCTCTGTATTAATCAATAAAATTAAAAAGAGAAGCAGAATAATTATTGTATTTTTGTTATTCAGGTGTTTTGCAGAGTAATTCCAGTTTTTGTAAAGATTTATAGGGATTGTGAGTATGTTTTAGTCATAGAGGTCAGAAAAGCAATATGAATATACTGCATTCATCATGTAAACATTCATGATGTAATTCATAAATAATTTTTATACTCCAATACTAAACATATTTTACTGACCAACAATGTAATCATTATTATAAGTATTGTTATGTGTTAAATTACATCTGGAAACATAAAATACAGTAATTGTGTAGTTTGTTCTGTATGCACTTTCCCATTCACTGCATTTCTGTTTTGTGCACTGGGTGTTATTGAAGTAAACTGATGTACTTCTGCTTTGAAGAAATATGAATGGTAAAACTAACTAAATCAAGCACAACTTCATCCAGCATTGCATAAAGCAAAAAATAAAGCAATATCTAAATGATCACAGGTATGAGCTTTGTTTTCCGTGGTTCACACTGTGGTTTATTCTGCATCATGTCAACATTGCTAAGACTATTTTTATTTTCACAGTACCGCCCATTCAATCTCACATCCTTATTTTTTTCTAATGAAACAAAGTCTAACTATAGGGGAATTACCAACCTACGTCACACTTGACGTCACATGGGTTCAACCGCACATACCGGTTGCAAAAAAAAGACCGGTTGCAATAGCAAACATGTCGTGTTGTGCGGTAGGATGCCCAAATTGAAAGTCCAAAAATAGAAAACTTAACTTTTACAGTACACCACACTGGTTTTAATGCTAACCGCCGACGTCTTTGGCTAACAGCCATCAGAAGCAGTTCTCATGTTATTTCAGGTAAGTTCACGCTATGCTGAATCATACACATTACTCGTGTTTGATTGCAGCAATGATTTCAGCAAAAACTGTTGTGTTCACTGCGGACACTGAATGCTTAGAATGAAATGTAAACATGTAAGCTCACATACCCTGCCATAAAGGTGCAGTTCGCTGTCAGAATGCAGTAGTTTTGCTTGTTGATGATTACTCAGGCCTTGTACAGCTCCGTCTTCTTTACTTGTCTTTGGCTAGGCAGAACCTCGGTTTTTAGCACAACATAGTTTTGAATCTGGTAATCAGGGAACATTATTTCTTGCACATGACCACACAGAATAAAATTGAAGGCATCCAAAGACGTGTAGGCCTTTAACTTCTCTCTTGTAAAATCACTTGGAGTTTCAAAGAGATAGTTGTATATTTCGAGCTGGATGCTTGGCCATTTCATCTTATCCAATATCCATTGGGAGGGTGCTATCGTAAACGGACCTGTCAGATGAACGCTGCTCACTTTAACGTTAATTTTGCTGAATAACTGTGCTTATCACTGGGTGACAAGCTGTTATAATATGCTGAAAGCATTATGTAAATAATATATATAATATGTAATCAATGTAACTTATCTCCAATACAACGACAAAATGTGTATCACATCGGATGTCATTCCCTCGCTGTAAATGCTAACACTCCTGTTTTTTTCTGCAACCTAGCCGCGCGGGCATTCTGAATATTTACAAACTGGTAATTCGCCTTTAGTTATTGATGTAATGGAAACATTATTGTGTACAAGTGAGTCACAAACTCATAATAACTAACAGTAGTGTAACTGAAATAAAGGTGAATTCACTGACTCACTAATTATAACTGACTGTCAGTTTATAACACTTAGGTCTAACCCTATTTAGCATGTGTGGTTCAGTCCCAACTATTCATACCTCATGTGCTAGAATCAGTGTGTGAATTATACATTGACAATTGTTTTTTTTTTTTTTAGTTTGTGTAATATTTATGCATGCTTCACAGAAGCAACCATTTACACTGAAAACAATGAAACTACTGTGTTTTTCAGTCAAAGTACATGTTTATATTGGGATAAGTGAAAAATGCTGGTTTCTGATTACAACCTGTTTTATTCAGTTTGACCTAAAGCAAAACAAAAACAACCCTCAACTTTGGTCAACTTAAAAAAAAAAGAACTTTTGTTTTTCTCAAACTAATACATTTAATTTAAACCAGCAGTGTTCATGGCATGTGACCACATGAAAAAATGTACCGTTTATGTGCTTTCATTTTATGTATTTCTAATATGTGTTTGATTACCATCTGGGGTGAGAAACTGAATTGTTACATTTCAAGATCCCAAAAGGCATGCAATGTATTAATCTTTAAACTATTAAAATGTAAAGATGTACAACCCCAAATCAGAAACGGTTGGGGCATCGTGGAAAAATAGAAAGTAGAGATTTCCAAATTTTACTTTGACTTAAATTTCATTGCTGACAATATGAACACAATATTTAATGTAATGTCTGGTCAAATCCATTTCATTGTATATACATCCTTTTCTGTCATTCAGACCTGTAACACAGTCCAAAAAAGTTGGGACATTAGCAATTTAGGACTAATAATCAGTAAATTAGTTAAATAATGATGTGATTTGAGTCAGGTGATGTAATTATATTTATGATTTAGTACAAAAGCAGCAACCAAGAAAGGTCTAGTCCTTTAGGAGCAAAGATTGGTGAGGATTAGTTTGCCAACATGACAAAATTATAGAATTACTGAAATTATTATTGTCCTCAAAGAGTGCATAACATAAGTAAAATATTCAAGGAATCTGGAGGAATTTGAGTGCTTGAAGGACAAGGGCATAAGCTTAATCTGAACTACCGTGATCTCTGATACTTTGACAAACTTTAGACAAGTACCACAATACGTAGTTACATCCACAAATGGCAGTGTAACCTGTACTGTGCCATAAGGAAGCTCTATGCTAACAGTGTCTGGAAGCGCCATAGACTTCTCTGGGCTCTGAGGCACCTGGGACAGACTATCACAAAGTGTAAACGTGCACTGTGGTCAGATTTGTTTTTCCAGTATTTTTTTGGGGAGAAGAAAGGGATCATCCAGACTGTTGCCAGCAACAAGTCCAAAAGCCAGGGTCTATCGTGGTATGTGGTTGTGTCAGTGCCCTTGGCAAAGGTAACTTGCACTTCTGTGATGGCACTATTAATGCTGAAAGGTACATAGAGATTTTGGAGCATGCTGCCTTCTTTTCCAGGGACACTCATGCATATTTCAACAAGACAATGCAAAACCACATTCTGCACACATTACAAAGTCCTGGCTGTGGAGGCAGAGGATACAGGTACTTGACTGGCCTGTCTGCAGCCCCGATCTGTCTTCAATAGAGAATGTGTGGTGCTTTTTAAAAAACAAAATGCAACAATGAAGACCCCGTACTGTTGCCCACCCTAAGAATGACACCTGAAATACTTAATTACTTGGTGTCTTCAGTCCCTAAACATCTTTTAAGTGTTGTGAAATGGAATGGCAAAATTACAAAATGGTTAATGCTTTTTACAAAAACAAAAAACAAAAAAACAAACAATTAAAATCATGAGGAACACATTAAATAATGTTTGTTGTTTTGTCTGCTATAAAACACAAGTCAAAGTAAATTCAGAAATCATGTTTTATTTTAATTTGCCATTTTCCATACTAATAACTTTTTCTGATTTGGGGTTGTATTTATAGTTGTAGTAAGAGGCTGGACAGAACAGAAATGAGCTCATGGTTTTAGTGGTTTGGTCTTTTTAAGCTCAGTTTACCAATATAGGGGAAGCAGTGCATTGTTTCACCACTTCAGCTATTTCTGTTCCTTCCATCAAGTTATTGAAAATGTTGCCTAATTACATTAAAGCCATCAACATCTTGGTTTGTTTTTCCAGTTCATTAAACATATTATTTTCAAAATGCCAAAATGTGAGCATTTTCAATTTGATATTCCTTGACACGTTACAAGATAACGGTTATCAAAAGATCTTCTGATATTCACAAGGTACATTTGTGTGTCTTTAATGTTTCAGGAAGTCTTGAGGCTTTAACACAGTTTGTGTCTTCAAGCGTCTGTCATCATTCAGTCAGTATGAAACTCAGTCAACTTCCTCTTGTGCTCTGTGAGTATTATTTTCTCTAGATGATTTTCAGTAGTTGTTCATATTATAAAAAGGATCAAGTGCTGTAGTGTTTATGTTTTTTTTTAAAGCTGCTCTCAGACTTTCAAGTCCAACTCTAGTGTATGATTATATATTAGTGAAAGATGAGCCTGAAAGAGTCAGTGTGTGCAGTTAATGCTGTTCAAGAAGTGATATAATATATTGTTGTTATTTTTTGTCAATGCTGCTCAACAGACAAAACATAAAAGAAGAAATATTTTTGCAAATATTGTGGCGTTTGAACAGCGAGAGATAATTGGGCTATGGTGTAAAATACATATAATCTGCTCAATGTTTGAAATGAGTTTTTCTCTTTGTGCTTTTAGTGTTGATTTCAAACATCAACTCTGAAGACACTGAAGGTGAGAGAATTTACATCACATAATTCATGACATAAAGGTGATTCTACATGAACTGTGAAAACTAGCATTGAAAAGGAGTGTTATGATGTTTAATGCTGATTTTAGAAGTTGTTAATGCTAAACAGTAAACTTATGCCTTAAATCTGATTGGCTGATACTGTACTGTACACATTATTTTGTAAATCACTGAAAAAGTGCAGGCTTAAAGACTAAGGCTTAAGCTTATTTAGCTTGTGTGTTTAGCAATGACAACTGTTTAGACACTAAACAAAGCATATATGATTATAATAATTATATCACAGGCGGCGCAGTGGGTAGCGATGTTGCTTCACAGCAAGAAGGTCGCTGGTTCGTGCCTCGGCTGGGTCAGTTGGCATTTCTGTGTGGAGTTTGCATGTTCTCCCTGTGTTCATGTGGGTTTTCTCTGGGTGCTCCGGTTTTCCCCTACAAGTCTAAAGACATGCGCTACAGGTGAATTGGCTAAGCTAAATTGGCTAAGCTAAATTGACCGTAGTGTATGTGCAAAAATGAGTGTATGGATGTTTCCCAGTGATGGGTTGCAGCTGGAGGGGCATCCGCTGCATAAAACATATGCTAAATAAGTTGCCGGTTCATTCCGCTGTGGCGACCCCAGATTAATAAAGGGACTGAGCCAAAAATAAAATGAGTGAATAAATAATTATATCACATTAATTTAATTGTGAACTGTTGCTGTTATACAGACAATCCTAAAGCCAGTGTGACGATAAAACCTGATCTGCATGTGTTCAGAGGAGAGTCAGTCACTCTCAGATGTGACATTAATGCTGAAGGAGTCTCTAGCTGGCTGTACAGCTGGTATAAAGAAGGTTCAACAGATGCATTCAGTGATTTACAGGAGTACATATTAAAGTCTGTTACTGAGTCTGAGGCAGGTAAATACTCGTGTTTTGGCACTGAGAGTAAAGATTCACGCAGATCACAAATGAGTGATGCAGTTCCACTGACAGTATCAGGTGAGTTTGATCATCTCTTCATATGCACACAAGTTTATCATGTTATTAATGAAGGATTTCTCTATTTCAGACAGAGCCCAGACAGCTTTAAGTGTTTCTCCACAGAACTGGGTGACTGAAGGAGATTCAGTGACTCTCATCTGTGAGGTTGACGGCTCCTCTACAGGCTGGACATTCAGCTGGTACATGCTCAGGCTTTCTGGTAGGTTATAATCTGCTTCTGTGGGGCGAGAATTGCTGCATTATTGCAAGTAAATAGTTCATGATCGACAAAATCAAAATTTTTAATCCGCAAACATATCAAGAATTGCATAAAATTATAAATATTAATATAATTTTTTTCAATTGCTTCACAAATGACTGCCTGGTAGAGTTGTGTTTGTGATTTAAAACATTCTTTTTTAATTAATTATTTTCTATTACATTTTTTGTGAATATAATTGTTTTTTGTGAAACTCCTGAATATATATATTTTAGATGTCATTCCATTATTCATTAATTTATTACATTTTTGTTGATCTCTTTAGATTTATGTGTAGATCGATTATAATCTATTTATATGATAGGATGCAACAATTCTCACCATTTTCATGTGATTGCATATAATTTAACTACCTACGAAACCAACCAGTTTTATCCAAGACATAATATTAAGCTTGTGTACTGAACCAGTCTGACTAGACAACTTTCAGTGAAAATTATTTTTTTGTATAAAGAAATTGTTGATTACAGTGAACATCTGTACATTCTCACTTTACACAGACAACGGAGACCATTATACGCTGCTCTCAGACAGCAGTAGAGGAGCTGGAGGAAAATACACTGTCAGTTCTGTTGCTCTAAAACACACAGGAGTTTATGTGTGCAGAGCAGAAAGAGGAAAACCAGCCTATAAAACAGATATGAGCAGCACACAGCCACTGTGGGTCACTGGTGAGTTTACACAGAACTGAAATTATCGGGTCATGAATAAAAGGTTATAGATATTTCCAAATTATGGCTTTACTGCAGGTGTTTCTCCTCCAGTGTCTCTGGTCATCAGCCCCAGCAGAGCTCAACACTTTACATCTGACTCTCTTTCTCTAAACTGTGAAGACAAGAGTAACTCTACTGGATGCAGAGTCAGAAGATACACAGATACTTCAGGGCTGAACAAATGTTCATCACAAACAGGATCTACATGTACAATCAGCCTCACCACATCACACACTGGAGTTTACTGGTGTCAGTCTGAATCTGGAGAGAATTATAATCCTGTTAATATCACTGTACACTGTGAGTCTGAGTTTCTATATTCATTAATTTATTTGTTCATGTAAAATCATTAGATAAAACAGATTGACTTGCTGAGAGCAGTGTTAGACACAATTGTGAAACAAAACAACCAAATAATGTCAGACATAAAAACTACTCTGAAAGCAATAAGTAGCTGTTAAAACAGTCAAGTGACACAAAATGTGACACTAAGCGTTCCTATTTTAAAATAGGTCAATATTTAATTCCCTCTTGTATTTATAATGTCAGCACTCTGTTGATGTGTGTGTTAATGTTTGCTGTGTTTGTGTAGCTGGTGTGATTCTGGAGAGTCCTGTTCATCCTGTGACTGAAGGAGATACTCTGACTCTACACTGTTTAGATAAATCTACAACTCCAGCAAAGCTCAGAGCTGATTTCTATAAAGATGGATCACTCGTCCAGAATCAAACCTCAGAGATGATCATCACTACTGTCTCAAAGTCACATGAAGGTTTCTACTACTGCAAACATGCAGAAGTAGAGTCACCTAAGAGCTGGATCTCAGTCAGAGGTGAGATTGTAGACCAGCTGAAATGTTCTTGTATAATTTACAGCATGACTCTAAATGTAAATATATTCAGTAACTCAGTTTCTCCATCAGCCTCGAGATCTGATGGTGTTGATCCTGTGATTATTGGAGTGACTGCAGGACTTTCTGTCTTTGTTTTGATCTTCATCTTTTTGGTTCTGCTGTGCTGCTACAGACACAAAAAAGGTTCATCATCTGCCATGTTACAATTCAATGAAACTTTTGCAGGCACATTTTTTGTAAACTGCTGTTCTACATCAACCTAAGCTGATGGTCTGATAATAGCTCACCTACACTGCAAAAAATGCTTTTCTTACTTAGATTTTTTGTCTTGTTGTAATCCAAATATTTTCTTTAAAATTTAAATCAAAGAGCATTTTCTAGACAAGCAAAGCATATTGTCTTGTTTTGAGAAATTTATATGTGAAAATTAACCATGTTTTTTCTTTAAAATACGCAAAATAGTCAGCCAATAGGGTAAGCAAAATAACCTTATGCCAAAAGGAAAAACAAGATTATTTTGCTTACCCTATTGGCTGATTATTTTGTCGTTTGTGAATCAAATGAATACAGTATGATGACTAGTGTTCATTTAGTTATGTTTATGTAAATTTTTTTTATGCCAAAAAATGCTAAAAGCTGAATTTAGACAACATTTAAAGGTGATTTTAAGGATTTTCAGAACACTAAAGAAGATTCCAGATTAGTTCAAAAAGTTGTACAGTGGTCCCTCGTTTATCGCGGGTGTTACATTCTAAAAATAGCCCGCGATAGGTGAAATCCGTGAAGTAGTCAGTTATATTTTTCATAATTATTATAGATGTTTTAAGGCTGTAAAACCCCTCAGTACACACTTTATACACTTTCTCAGACGGGCATTAACATTTTCACACTTTTCTCTCTTGTTTAAACACTCGTAAAGTTCACACTTTCGTAGAAAAAAGTCCAGTATATTATAGATTGAAACCAAAGATTAAAACCTGCTGTCAGAAGCAAACATTCATCGCTGTCAGCAAAAGGTTCGTAAAGCTTTTGTGCGGATAATGTTGGCATCCAGCGTAATGTTCTTTTCCTTGCAGTCACTGATCCACAAAGGGAAAGCAGACTCCAAATTTAAGGATGTCGCACAGAGAATGCGACTGGCACATTATAGTTGGAAGTAACACACACCGGACGCACACATTCGCATGTTATTTAAAATGAAAATTTTCAAATGGCGCAGCAGAAATATGAACAGTGTCCTGAGTCGTAGATGGGCACTGCAGATGCCGACTTGAAGCATCAATGTGCGTACCCTCATATAAACCTGTTTACAATTATAAAATGCAGAGTGCATGGCGCATCCAGTGTGTCACCCTCTTTACGATGGTCTTACTGCAGACAGTTACCCTTATTGTATGCTTGTTGAAACTCACACTGCTAGTGATCAGCCATTGCATGGCAAGCTGAGCACATTCTATACTGTACAGAGACACAGAGGAGATAGATTGACAATGTCTACAGCCAATCAGGATGCAGAACACAATGCACTGTAAAAAAAAAATAATAACAAAAAAGCATGTCAAATTGAACAAAAAAATCTGCGAAGCTGCAAAAAGTGAACCGCACTATAGCGAGAGACCACTGTATCTCGGACAAATATTGGCAGATCATAACAAATCCTCATTTCAATAGAAAAATATCAGTTTAGCTTTTAGATATGTCATCACCTTAGAATTATAAGGTTCTATCTGACAATTTTGTTAAAAATAAGATATTGACATATTCTTATTAAATGACAACTAATTTACATTATGTTTTTTTATAAGTTGTTTACATTTTAAGACGTTTATTTAAAAAAAACAAATGTTACACACTTACTGTTTGCTATATGGAATGCAAAAACTTTGAAGCTCAATATCTCAAAATCATTCAGAACGCAGATAGAACCTTATAATTCCAAGGTGACGATGTTCAAATACCAAAACAGACTCTTATGAGAATGTCACTTCCAGAATTTTAAATCAAACATTCAAATCAAAATCTGCTCTTAATTGTCATGGAAACTAAAATGGAAGACCGTGTAAAGTTCTTAAGCTCACTCCATGAAGATCTTCTGAATTTACCAGTGAAACAGATAAAAGGTTTTGGGTAGTTTTATTTATTTATTTTTTTTTACTGACTAGGCTGTAAGTGTGATTGTAAACAAACTTAGTGTTGTTTATTCAGTGTTTAAAATTGTCTTAAGTGATAACAATTAATATGAAATATTGACTGTGTGAGTTGTTGTGTACATAGAGGATTTGGACAAAATGTCTGTTCTTCAGAATATTTAGATGAT
>CAIGQZ010016425.1:208202-220886 GCA_903798205.1 Danio tinwini
TTACTCAGTGATTCATTACTGTAACCAAATTACAATAAAACTAGAAACGTAAAGTTCGTAGACAAACTTCATGGTCTCGTCTAACAAAACTCGTAAAACTAAATTAGTTTTTAAGAAGTTTGAAACAGCTGGCATAGAGAGAGAACTACATATATATTAGCATGTTTCTAGTATAAATTGACATGCTTTTTACTAGCAGGTTGCTAGGGGTGTTCTGAATGGTTGCCAGGTGAGTGCTAAGATGTTGCTATGGTGTTCTGAGTTGTTGCTAAGGTATTGCTAGGGGGTTGCTAGGGTGTTCTAAATGGTTGCTAGGTGGTTGCTAATGTGTTATTAGGGTGTTCTGAGTTGTTGCTAAGGTGTTGTTAGGGTGTTCAGAGTGGTTGATAGACGGATGCTTAGGTGTTGCTAGGCGGTTGCTAGGGAGGGTGTTCTGAGTGGTAGCTAAGGCATTGCTAGGCAGTTGCTAGGGTGTCAAGGTGGTTGCTAGGCTTTTGCTAGGCAGTTGCTAGGGTGTTCTGATTGGTTGCTAAGGTGTTGCTAGGTGGTTGCAAGGGTGTTCTGAGTGATTGATAGGTGATTGCTAATGCGTAGCTAGGGTGTTTTTTTCTTTTTCCTTTCTTTAAAACCTGTTTTAACACATTTTAATGTTTTTAATTCTTAATTTTTTTATCTTTTTATCATTTTTTAGTCCTGAACGTTTTTATTTTTGTTTCTTTTATCCTTGATTATGATAATTTGAATTACCATTGTGTATGAAAAGTGCTGTATAAATACACTTGCCTTGCCTTCTTAATGGTTGCTAAGGCCTTGCTATGGTGTTTTAGGTGGTTGCTAAGGTGTTGCTAGGGTGTTCTAAGTGGTTGCTAGGTGGATGCTTAGGTGTTGCTATGGTGTCCAAGGTGGTTGCTAAGGCATTGCTTGGTGGTTGCCAGGGTGTTTTGATTTATTGGTGGTTACTAAGGTGTTGCTAGGATGTTCTGAGTGGTTGTTAAGCGCTAGGCGGTTGCTAGGGTGTTCTATGTGATTACTGAGGTGTTATTAGGCAGTTGCTTGGGTGTTCAGAGTGATTGCTAGGTGGTTGCTAAGGTGTTGCCAGGAGGTTGCTGGGGCATTCTAGGTGGTTACTAAAATTATGCTAGGCAGTTGCTAAGGTATTCTGAGTGGTTCCTAAGGTGTTCTGATTGGTTTCTAGGCAGTCGATGACATGAATTAGCATGGTTCTGGTATAAATTGGCATGTTGTTAGCATGTTTCTAGTATGAACTAGCATGTTGTTAGCATGGATTGGTATATTGTTGGCAGGGCTTGACATTAACACCCGCCAGCCTGCCAATTTCAGCTGTGGTGGGTAAGACAAACGCTCTTACTAGCCACTTTGGCTGGTTAAAAATGATTTTTAAATTGCCAGAGCTGGCTCATCACTACAGATTAGTATTTTAGTTTAAGATTGTTTGTCAATATTTGTGCAAATGTGATTATAGAATCGAGAAGCAGAATGACTGATAAGTGTTCACGCGAGCAAAAGAAAGCAGGTGAATACCGAATGAGAGGATGATCAGGCACACGATGAGACACAGGCGATCCTCACTCACTGATGACAGTGTCGAGCGCACCGCTGATGTGAACCATGCCTGGAAAGTGGAAACACAACTGGTGAGATTGTTTCTCTTTGAAATAGACTGAAGAAAAGCTGTGCTCATGCACCCACAGTCCTGCTACTTTCAAGAGCTCCAGATTTTTTGTAAGCAGCAGCGGTTGCCGCTTTTACTTTAACCATACTTTATACAAATTATTAACAGGCCTAACGGTAATTGTAACACTGCCTGATCATCCATTCATTATTGCACACAGAATGTTTTTCACCAGCTTTCTTCTGCTTACACTTATTTTTGTTTATGTGGTTTAATTATCATCCTTTACAATAACATTGCTTTAATAGGAGATTAACTCTCCAATAGTAGTATAGTAACTGGTGATCTGGGACCTTCAGCCTGGATAGACTGCTGTATATAGTTCTAGACACATGACAATAATTGTTTTAAATGTCAATTGTTTTTAAGAACATTTTTGTTGAATAAAAAGTTATATTTTGCTTGTTTTGACCCATTATTTAAATTTGTGGCAAGGAAATAATTAGTTTTGTGTGGCCAGAGAAAAATAATGGTAAATCCTTAGTGTTGAGCGCTAAACCGTAAAATAAAACTAATTGCAATGTGACATTATAAAAGCACAACCCATTTGCTCATGCTCAATGAACAAGGTCACAACACACAAAATAGTTAAATGACTGAGGAGGCATGTGGACATAACACAAAATCTAAATCAAGTCATTTTAGCATGCCAAAGTCAAATTTATGCATATAAAATATATTTTCCCAACAACAAAATTGTGGCTAGTGAAAATGGTGAGTGGCTAGTAACATTGGAAAACTACTAGCCACAGTAGTTGGTGATCAAAAAAGTTAATATCAAGCCCTGATTGTTAGTATGGATTGTTATATTGTTAGTATGTTTCTAGTATGGATCAGTATATTTCTACCAGAAAGACCAGGGAGATAATTGTGATACTGAATTACATTTATAGATGAGTATTGTTTGACAAGAATATCATTTAACAAAACATAGAATTTTTTTGGCGGAGGCCCTGTCTGTTGCTTGGTTTGGAAGCTTTTAGATCCAGCTACGTCTGTCGAAGATGAAGCCAAGGGTGAAGCCTTCCCCCAAAAATGAAAAAAAAAATACGTACCCATCATTCCAAGGATGGGTTTGTAGATCCTAGAGTAAAACAGAAATGAAACAATCATGGTTAAACGAGGTATAGAACTTATGTTGTTTAGTATTTGCCATTTTTAAAAACTTATATAAAAACATCATTTTAATGACTGTTATAGAAATATGGTGTGGAGAGGTAAGTATGATCAGACACCCAATGAGGGGGGAGAGCATGCTCGGAGCCCGGCGGCTAATCAGCAGGCCAATTAGAAATAATAAGTCACACCTGTTTATTCCAGTGATTTGGCCGGATATACACCCTTCTTAAGGAGAGAAGGAGCAGCTGGGCGAGGGAGGAGAGAGCACCTGCCCACACACACCAGAGAGCTTGAGTGTGTGCATTTAAAAATAAAAAGAACATTTATTTACCTTATATCGCCGACCCTGTCTTCTTCTTCCCTCACAACAACGAACTTTACTACAGAGAGAGCCCCGACGGGCTATCCACAGACAGAGAGGGGGCCCGACAGGCTACATGCAGAGCGAGAGAGGGCCCCTACAGGCTACACACACAGAGAGAGACAGAGGGCCCCGACAGGCTACACACACAGAGAGAGAGAGGGCCCCGACAGGCTACACACAAAGAGAGAGAGAGGGCCCTCGTGAGCCACAGATAGGAACAACCCTGGCAGGTCACAGATTGGAATGACCCCGACGGGCCACAGATTGGAACGACCCTGACGGGCCACAGATGGGAACAACCCTGACGAGCCACAGATTGGAAAGATTCCTGCAGGTCACAGATTGGAAAGATCCCAGTGGGCCACAGATTGGAAAGACCCCGGTGGGCAACAGATTGGAACAACCCCGGTGGCCAGAGATTAGATCGATCCCGGCAGGCCACAGATTGGAATGACCCCGACTGGCCACAGATTGGAACGATCCCGTCGGGCCACAGATTGGAAAGACCCCAATGTGCCACAGATTGGAAAGACCCCGGCGGGCCACAGTTTGGAATGACCCTAGCGAGTCACAGTTTTGAATGACACTGGCAAGCCACAGTTTGGAACAACCCCAGCGGTCCACAGATTGAATGGTCCAGACAGACCGTGGACAGAAAGGCCTTCACAGCCACAGAGTATGCTTATGTAAGCTTGCGGACAGGAATGACATGAGGGGAATGCCACCACCAGTACTTTAGTTTCACCAGTACAAAATTACTTTGATAAATCTGAACCATTTTCTGGCCTTTGGGATGGTTCATTGGTCCGGTCTGATGTAATATTCGAAAGCTGATTACCATCTACCCGTAAGCTTAATGGTAGAAATATGATCTCACATTCTGCAACAGTGATCTCAAAATCATTTAACTCAAATCACTATGAGTAACCAGTGTAGAAAAGAGATGTCAGACCACGATTTTCTGGAATGTTGGAAAGCTGTGAACTTAACCAAGCCTTAGTAAGGAAAATATAATTAGGTCAAATAATTGGTTAAAATAATTCAGGCAAGTGCATATGGCAGAAGAGAGTTAAAGGTTTTGACTATCCAAGTGCCCCAAAACATTGCATGAGAGCAAACTTTGCTCAAGTTCACGTTTGGGGATGCAGCATCAGCTGTCCCAAAGATAATAATGACCTTTGTGTGTTGTACGAGTCCAAGAGGGACCATGACTGGCAGCAGAGTAAAAAGCATTCATAGTAGTGCTGCACAATATTGGAATAATCTGACATCTGATATTTTGTTTTGCAGCAATATACTGTAATGCGATATGAAAACAAATTTCACTAGATGGCTTAAATAGCTCTATTTATGAAAAATCATTCATTTTGATTGGTTGGACTGAATTTGTAAGGGTGTGAATCATGTATAAAAAAAAATTAAGAGCAAGAACAATTACAATAGAGCAAAGAAAAGGTAAGCAGTTCTTTATGGTTTTCCAGAGTGGAACGATATTTAAATACAGAAACTTAGTAATGTAATGCTGCGTTCACACCAGACGCGGAAGAAGCGTCAAGCACGAGTGATTTCATGTTGTCAAAGCAAAGGCGCGAATAGACATCCTGCGGCGCAATACACGCGAATGGCGCTGCACGAATGAAGCGAATTGCGCAAATGGCACGGCGTGAATTGATCGTTTTGCATGTTTGACGGGCTTAACACGCAAATTGCGTGAATCACTTGAGTTGGAAAATCTGAACATCAGCGGACATTCGTGCCATGTTAACCAATCAGGAGCTTGCTCTTGTGGGGGCGTGATTGTGATGTAGCGCCTGTTGTTGATGTTCAGGTTAAGTTTCTAGAGGAGTTTATGAGCTCACAGAGCTGGGTGCACCTCTGAAAGGATCTAGTGGACTCGGACACGGTTACAAACGTATCGATGCTGTTTTTCAGCCTTCATAAAAGCACATAAATGCAGTTATTTTCTCAATAAAATCCATCTTAGCCATTTAGCAACGAAGCTACGATTTATCCGCATGTTCTGCGTCTGGTGTGAACACAGCATAAAAGAACACTCTTTATTGTATTTATAATTCTGTAACTTTCTTCATTATAGTTACAACTGTTTTATGTTATTGTGCGCAAATGCTAACACTTTCTTGAAATGCCTTTAAACCTGTTATGGTTATACGTTGCAATGATTCTGCAAATCTCATGTGTACTCAATTGCTGATCGACTATAATCCCAACTTAACATTGCATATTTTGCGCTGTGATATTGCGAACACACACATTGCAATATCAATGCCGAAATGATCTATTGTGCAGCCCTAATTCGTGACTATAGAGACAAGGCCATGTACCATGAGAGCTAATATAGTGAAAGAAATAAAAAACAGTGATTCCGAAGCCCAAAAATGAAGACAAACATACCACTAGCAAGATTTGCAAAATACTTAGCTCGGTAGAGAGAAAATGTACAAAGAGCATTCATTCATTCATTTTCTTTCGACCTAGTTTCTGATTAATCAGGGGTTACGACAGTGGAATAAACTGCCAAAACAGCATTTGATCATTTAAAATTTGAACTTGGATAAACTCACCTGTTGAGGATGACCATAACAGCCTAAAAGGAAATGAACCACCCATAAACAATGAAGGTTTATGCAAATGTCCCTCTAGGGATCAAGTTGAAAGCCAGTCTCTGCATCTGATGAACAAACAGAGCTTTAAAGAACAAAGCAAGGCAAACTACATGCAGTATGGGGTGCGACTTACTATGGTTACTGGGAATCTCAAGACTGAATTGAGTCTTAAAATAGATTGTAAAAGCATGTAAACATGAGAAGCTTGATCAACTTCAGATTTACTAGAGTATTCATGAGGCCATCACTTCTGCTACGCTCACTGCCTATTATCCGATAGAGTCTAGTGAGCTCCAACACTTGTGAAAAGTATATAGCGGCAAAGCTCTCAGGGCATTTACAGTCACTACTACATATTGAGACCTGTTTATCATTTAAAATGTATTTGAGATGACGTGTGCCTGATAACAGAAAATAATGTAGATCTCAGGAATTTGCACCTGACATCCACAAAATGTATTTATATTTTTTTATCTATTTATTTTCCTTATACACTGCAGATCACATGTTTCTTGTACACAGACCCACATGAGGGAGAGCATGCTCTCTTGAAGAGCAACACGCAAGTACATCAACAAATAGATCCCAGGGCATTCCTAGACAGGATTCCTGATTCACCACAATGATCTACAGTAGGGGTGAATGGCAGTCTGTTAATCAAATTAGATTACAATCCAGCATTGGACTATGGACGTTTGAGCTTTTATGATAGCGAAAATCCCACAAGTAGCAGCATACTCCAATATAGGTTTATAATACAAAAGATTAAAACATTGTTTAACAGTGTGCTTTTATTCAGTAATAAACTATATGTACTCAGACTTTTAATTTTCAGCCAGGTAGCCCAAGGGCTTCCGGTGAACTGTCTTTCCATTACAAAATTGTCACGTTTAAAGGGCACCTAGGTTAACCCTTTTTCCAGATTTAATATAAGTCTTTTGTGTCCCCAGAATGTGTCTGTAAAGTTTCAGCTCAAAACACCCATCAGATTATTTATTATAGCTTTCACTAGTTTGTATTTTATAGCTCTCAACAGATTTTTGCTGTTTTTGTGTACTGGGCCTTTAAGGCTAGTCCTCCCCGCCCACCGTTTCCACATGCCTGTCAGCCTCAATCTCCGCCCTTGACTGCCTCAGACAACTGACACAGACATAAAGGAAGCAGATCTCACGTTACGTTTGTGAGAAAAACTACAGTAAGACCTTTACCAATGAGTATTTGATGCATTTGTTGTGTGGAGCTGCAGGATGAGTCACACACAATGTTACAAAGTTCACGCACACACACAGACGCACAGCGCAGACACACACGCACATACATACATACGCACGGGTTTAGCTTTGCACGCAAATGTGACAGGATACAGGTTAATATCCACTGCTGTATGGATATCTGTTATGTTTATGTACAAAACAAACCTGATTTAACGTCCAAAAACCGGGATTGAAGCGTCTTCTTTTATAATTGCTCTGACATGCGGCTGTGTTGATGAAGTAAATCTGAAGTAAATCGCAGTAATGAAGCGTGAAGCGCGAGTGATTTCATGTTAAGTCAAAGCAAAGGCGTGAATTGACATCCTGCAGCGCAATACACGCGAATGGCGAAATCAAATGGCACGGCGTGAATTGTGCGTTTTGTGTGTTTGACGCGCTTAACACGCAAATTGCACAAATCGCTCGAGTTGGAAAATCTGAACTTCAGCGGACATTCGTGCCACGTTAACCAATCAGGAGCTTGCTCTTGTGGGGGCGTGATTGTGACGTAGCGCCTGTTGTTGATGTCCAGGTTAAGTTTCTAGAGGAGTTTATGAGCTCACAGAGCTGGGTGCACCTCTGAAAGGATCTAGTGGACTCAGACACGGCTCCAAACGTATCGATGCTGTTTTTCAGCCTTCATAAAAGCACATAAATGCAGTTATTTACTCAATAAAATCTATGTTAGCCATTTAGCATTTAAAGCTGAAGTAAATCGCAGTAATTCATTACACACATGCACTGTTTTAATACATTTTAAACTTGTAAAACTCAAACTCTTGATCACATTTTATGATGATGGATGATCCTAGCAAACTGAACAGATCTTTTATTTACGGTTGATTTGCGCACGTCCTGTCTTGTTGATATGATTATACACAATACTATAGAGACATGTTAATAAGCAGCTGTCAATCAATTCGGTGGGCGGGGGGACCGCACTCCTACAAGTTGTGGTCGGTCTCAAAACCGCTCCAATTGGTCCACCGTTTTTATTTTGTTAAATTAAAAAAAAGCACTGGGTGTGTTTATATCACCCCAATATGACGGTCTATACACTATACCTACACATATGTCTGTCCAAACAGCTTGAAAAGTAGATTTTTCACCATAGGTGCCCTTTAATGCTTACATAAGTTCATGCCAGTAATGCAATATGCTCTATTATGCAGTAATGTATTGCATGATGTGTGCGTACTTAAGGAGCTTTGAGTCCGGTGTAACATCTCACTGGTCAGGAACACTCATGCTGTATTATGCATATTATCTGACAGCAGACACTGAATTTACAGAACATCTTTCTCTCGCACTTGAATCGCATCCGTCTTCTAATTGCGAGTTGTGCATCAGAAAATGAGTGCCAGGAGCTAGACATGGTAATTTAACTTATTCTTGTTAAGAATTTGACTGCCACGTATTTAGCATCTGAAGCACCTGGAAATGCTGGAGACGCGTTTTTAATGGAAAATTATTTCAACATTACAGCATTCATTATTGTTTTTCCCCTTTTCAAAATATATTATTTTCATAAAAACATTATAAATATACATTGCACAATATAAATAAAACAGATTTTAATATGAATTTTAGCAAACAAACACCCTTAATGTATTTATTCCTTTATTAAGATGTTTATGGTAATGTTTATATTGACCGTTTCATTTAGGGAAACTCCTGAGGTAAATAACTTATATCTGTGAACTTTAATAATAAATTAAATAAAATGCTGCGCTTCCCACCTCCAGTCGCAATGACTTCTGGGACTTCTAGAGCGAGATCGGTGCTCAAGTCTGCATCGGTGCGTCCTCGATATCAAGAACACATCCAGGAAGTTTCACGCGTCCTCTTTTCTTGCGGTCTTGAGTATTGGAACTGAACTTTGGTAGCTGATGATGACGTTACACGAGGACGCAAGACCGCTGAAGAACTTATATTGAGAAACAGCCATTGTTTTCCAACCACAGCCACGCTTCATTCTCGAAATGTATAGTTTTTCTAAAGTGATATATATACTTTACAAACTATATAGTATACTATGAGCAGGGATACAATCAGCCAGCGCAGTCATCCCTCCATAGTGAAAAGCAACATTTTGTCTGCTCAATCAACATTTTGTCTTCCTCAAGAAAAAGAGGAAGTCAAAGAAAGTTCAAAGTCAAGCAACTTTGCAGACTGGTGCAAGAGGTGTAAGTTGCTCAGTTTATACACTTGGTGTCCAAAAGTAGATTCTGAAATGCAGACGCTTAAAATAAATTACACTGTGACCTTCAAATAAACCAAGAAAAATAAGCGTAATCTGATATATTATAATGCGGAAATATGCTCACACCTCAAACATGCGTTAAACTCAAAAGAGACATAAAGGCACATATAAGGGTCTACACAGGATGGGAAGTTCCAGTTAGCCATTCACATCTTGTACTCCCAGTAAGTGGTTTGAGCACAAATGGCTGCCCAAAGGTTAACTTAGCAGTTCAGTTGATGCAAACATTAAAATCTGCTTAATGAAATGTCACATTAACAACAGAAATATTAGAATGTATAATGAGACATATTTAATAACACCCTTAATATAGCATCCAATCATAATCAATATGTACATTTACAAAAACTAATCAATCAATTCCAAAAAAATCTATTATATGATTAAATGCTCATAATCAGATTGACATCACGTATACATTACATGATTACATATTAATATCACAACTGCAGTAAATTATTTGATGAGCTCAATGTTTTGAAAACAATAAAACTTTATTTGTAGTCAAAAGAGTGTTAAAGAGACCATCAAACTCTAAGGATGGCTAAACCTCTCCAGAATGTCAGATCCTGAGAGCTGATATGGAATTTCATGAAATGCAATAAAACAACAAACTTTCGGGTCTGAGAAAGAAGATAAATAAACCAGCTGTTCAACTGTTCTATTCAAATCACTGTTGACAATCCAAACGTAGGCTGAAGACACATTGCTACACCTCACCAGGGGGTAATGCGAGACAGTTCCCCCTTCTCATTTCACCTCAAGCCCCCTTCTTGACCTTTAAGCTACCTTTCTCATCAGAGCACATTCCACATAAAATGCTCAAGGTTTTAATATGATGTATGTTATAGCACTGTATGCATGTTTGGTATCATTTTAAATGTCTCTGTGTGATTGGTAAAGTGGTCTTAATTTCACTGTAATATTTCATTTGTATATGTTGATTTGGTTTTTGACTTTGATAAAATCACTGTCAGATGCTCCCCCCTCTAGTGAGGATTAACATCTCAATTCACCAGGCAGGGGTCTCTGTGACGTGT
Source organism: Danio tinwini (assembly GCA_903798205.1). Lineage (NCBI taxonomy): Eukaryota > Metazoa > Chordata > Actinopteri > Cypriniformes > Danionidae > Danio > Danio tinwini. The sequence continues at coordinate 218,559 of CAIGQZ010016425.1, forward strand.
CTATTGTCTTGAATTTCTGGCTGTTTGTTCTGAGTTAAGTATATAAGGTAAAGATGTGATATGGCTCAGGGGAATCTTGTAGCCAAGACCCCGTTGCAGCAACTCTAAGGCCCTGTTTACACTAATATGTTTTAGTTTTAAAACGCATAAGTTTTGCTACGGTTACGCCATTTGTCCACAGTTTTCGAGCCCCGAAAACGGAGCGTTTTGGAAACGCTGGAGAGGCCATTTTCATTCTAAAACGCTGCTGCTCCGGAGCTGCAGACATTCGCCTATCTGATTGGGGCTTTTCCTCAATATTAAGTAGCCTACACACAGTTCAGTGACAGTCCTGCATCCTCTCCTTGTAAGTTCAGACTTTGCAAGTTTGATATGGAAAACAAACTCCCGAGTGTGTACATGGTTCTTTAAAATGTCATTCACATCACCCTGGCCATGCTGTTTCACTTTCTTAACAATAAAATGAAAACATGACATAAGGAACTGCCTATTTTTATTTTGATATTAGCAACAGACATCAAAAAATGTTGAGGCGTCGTGTAGATGCATAATATAAGCATCATCTTCATGCATATTTATAACAAAACGGAGCCTATAACATTACTGCTTCCTTTCATTTTCATTGAAAATACGAAACATACCCTCTCTTTCATTGAATATCAGTTTTATTAAATAATAAAGTCCAATATAAAAGTATAACGCACAATAAGTTTATACAATAGAGAAAATAAAGGCAAGCAATCAGTCAGATGTGGTGTCCGCTGTTACATTAATTAGGATATTAACCTAACTTATCTGCGCTCAGCCAAAACACGTTACCTGAGAACAAGTAATAGATTTAAAAGACCAAAGACAGGGAATATGTCGTTAGATATAGACAACAAGATGAATTAAATATCACGTTTAACAAATATAGTGAGATTAGATCCAGCGGGAGATCCGTGATGAACAGTACGACGTGCACAGCTCTTATATGGGCATGTGCTGCAGCGCATGCCAGAGAGTGTGTGTATGGTCACGTGATGTGCGTCTTCACCATTTTAGTGTAGACGGAGAGCTGTTCAGAAACGCTGGGTGAAACGCTAGTGTGGACGCGGATCGTTTTCTTTCTAAAACGCTGTTTTAAAACTAAAACGTACTAGTGTAAACGGGGCCTAAGACTTATGCTGCAATGTATTTCTCTGATCAGGTTTGCATCTCTAACCCTTGGATTTATCCTTGAGTAATGGATGCTATATTGTTACAGTATCATCTCTGAATTGGCTTGATGATTGTTTTATTATATAATTGGCATTATACAATTTTACCTGACGAATAAAACGTTAAGTTTTGACTCATTCTGAATTCTCCTGAAATCTTTTATATCCAGTAGATTACGTGGAGTCTTTCGCCACCTTTATGAGCGGCATAATTATTTGATTATTAGACACATAGACTATATGTAGCAGTTGGCACGTTAGCATGGAGATCTTTTAATTATTTAATCACTGATTTTAGCAAGTTGCATGAGCATTGGCTAAGTGAACTATTCTTTTAGGATGAGTGAGAAGACACGCCAACCCAGGGCGTGAAACTCTGAGCGGCGTTTGGTCCCTGATGAACGTATAAACTGAAGAGTATGGGAACAGATAGATCAAAACTCTAAATTAAGTAATAAATGATTATTGTGATCGGTTCCTAAAATCAGAAATACAGTCTAAATATTACGATCACTTAAAATTGGAGTCAGATTAAATTCTGAGCTAAAAAACTAATATAAATAAATTCTAATAAATAACAGAATTCTTTTCAGAACCACTGGAAAAGGCTTACATGCATTTAACCTTCGACCATGCTGTTAGTTTCGTCATTTGGCTAAAAGATGGACTTTTACAAAACTGAAGTGGGATGAAAACGGAAATTACTATATAGTTGTAGTTTTGTGTGGTGTGTTTGACATCATTTTACCAGTGAGTGAGAAGCAGAAGTTCAACACTTCATCTGTTTCTGTTTTTCCATCAGGTTATTAATACAGATCACACCAATACATTAAAGAGCCATAAAAAAAAAACATTGTTTCATTATTGATTAAACTCACTAGGATATTATTTTCAAAATGCCAACATCTGAGCAATTTAATTTGATAACATTTGACCCTGAAAACATTTTTGTACAAACATGAATATTGGCTGAACATTATCTGAAAACATTTGACAAGATTATAAAGGTTATTAAAAGATCTTCAGTAACACATGATGTACGTTTGTGTGTCTTTATTGTGTCATGATGTTTGTAAAGATCCGACTGCAGTTTTCAGGAAGTCTTTAGGCTTTAACACAATCTGAGTCT
>CAIGQZ010016425.1:240886-260416 GCA_903798205.1 Danio tinwini
TCTTTGCAATCTCTAAAAAGTAAAATTTCTATAAAGTTTAAACAATTGTTGAATAACAGGAGTGTCAAATACGACATAAAATTGGATAAAACAACAACAATATATTAATTTAACAATATAATAAGATGCAATGTTTAAACTGTACAGTAATTTTATTTTAGATAAGGTTGCAAAGATTTTTTTTATATATACAGTTTCATTTGTGTCTCTTCAAATGAATAGAAATGAATAAAGTCGTTTATGTTTTTTTGTTTTTTTTCCTGTTTAGAATTTAACTAACCTTTTAATTGTCATTTATAAGGGATTTATAAAGCATAAATAGTCCTCACTTTAGATTAGGTCACAAAACTGGATGAAGTTGAGTTAATAAAGCATTTATTAACATACAAATGAACTATTAGTATATGCCTGAATAATAAGAATTATAAATGTTAATTTGAATAGTTTAATAATCATTTACTAACTCATTCTGAATGATCTTTAAAAAAAACTATGCTTAAATAACTGGTTTGTAAATAATGCAATTCTTAATTTAGTAATGAAAAAATAATCATTAACAAAGTATGAAAGTACAGTTATTAAGCACCTTATAAATGTGGTTTTAAGGAATACAGCGTTTGTAGCTGCAGTTATAAACTGCTTATCAACGTTTATTAATGTAGAGTTAATGCTTAACAGATAATGAATTCACTATTTGCTAATGCTTAATAAATAGTGTGTAGTTATTATAAAGTGTTACCGCAATTTCTTTGCCTGGTCACTATTATACAAGCACAACTTCTCTCCTCACAAATATTTTATTTGGAATAACCAAAATGTTGTATACAAAAACAAATCTCTTTTCTTTCAACGCTGGTTTGAAGCAAATATTCTGCTTGTTAGTCAATTATTTAACTCAAATGGCCATTTATAAAATTATAAAGAATTTCTTAATCGATTCAATATTCCTATCCCCCTAAAGAATTTGCTGTTGTATTAGATGCCATACCATCTGGAGTTATTAGGTTATTCCAAGGCCTCTCCTGCAACTTCTTCAAACAATTCAATACAATTTTTATTTCTTAATGGAATTGTATCAGTTCCAAATGTGACTTTTTATTGGAATTTTTTTGTTCGTGATATTGATTGGAGAAAAATATGGCTCATCCCAAATAGCTACTTAAGTACAGATAAGATAAAATAAATTTAATTTAGAATTATTCATCATACATATCCAGTCAATACTCTCTTAGTAAGATATAAAAGATATATTGATACTAATTGTTCATTTTGTAAGCCACATCCAGAGTCCCTAGTTCACTTATTTTGCAGTTTTTCTAATTTGCTTTGGAAAGACTTTTCTCTTTTTGTAATTGAGAATGTTGATAAAGACTTTTCCTTACTATTGGAAAATGTTTTGTTTGGTTTTGTTAATTATAAAGCAAAAGCTTTAAATAAAAAGAAAACAGATTTCCTTAATTTTCTTATCTTATTAACAAAATGTTATATACATAAATGTAAATTCATTCATTCATTTTATTTTCAGCTTAGTCCCTTTATTAATCCGGGGTCACCACAGCGGAATGAACCGCCAACTTATCCAGCACGATTCTATGCAGCAGATGCCCTTTCAGCCGCAACCCATCTCTGGGAAGCATCCACACACACTCATACACTACGGACAATTTAGCCTACCCAATTTACCTGTACCGCATGTCTTTGGACTGTGGGGGAAACCGGAGCACCCGGAGGAAACCCATGCAAATGCAGGGAGAACATGCAAACTCCACACAGAACCGCCAACTGACCCAGCTGAGGCTCGAACCAGCGACCTTCTTGCGACAGCACAACCTACTGCGCCACTGCGTCGCCATAAATGTAAATTTTCAAACCCAAAACCTTTTTTTATGTTTTGCTTACTGAAATGTAGTATTACTTTGAAACTACTTCTAACTCTTAAAAAAGGCTTTAAAACAACAGAAATTTGTAAATTATATAATATTTTTTCTTTAATGTGTGCCCTTCTGTTTGTTTTTGTTTTTTGTAGTTTTCTTTTTTCAAAATGTTTTCTTTTTGTCTTTCCATTTTATTTATAATGTACTGTGATTGTATATTCTTACTTTTCGCATAATAAAAATAAATAAACAAATAAATAAAGTTTATGGGTTCTTAAAAAGAATGTTACCATTGCACGTCACGAAAAGAATTGACGTTCCAAAATGAAAAAAGCGCGAAAAGATATAATATTCAAATCAGCTCCTGAGCAATTATTGTTTATTACATCATGTTATAATCATTGCGGCATCACACGATGAGAGAGAGGGAGAGATGCTGTAATAGCGCGGCTGACTGTTTTGACCCCGCAGCTCTGGGCGGAGATTAACAGGCTTTTTAAAACTATTCTTCGATCGGCTTGAGCTTTGACCAACACTGAGCGAGATGATCGAAACCAGCATCAAGTCCTTTCGTGTTTGCCTGATCTGTCGCGCCGGATAACATCAACAACAGCTTCTATCTGCAGAAATGTGCTGATCTAAACCTCCTGTTGTTCCCCGAACTCGAGAAGGTGAGCTTTTTACTTTTGTTGTGTGGCGATATCTTTGTTTATCAGCAGCTTCAACTGTCATTTCAATCATTAGAGATGACACTTTTGTAGAGCCTGGGAAGTAAACTTTTAGACTGCACTTTTAGTACACATAGTGTGTCGTTAGCATGGGATGGATTCTGTTGTCAAACTATTTGTCAAAATAATAAAAAAATTAAAAATATCTAGTTTGCCTATATGTACCCGTACTTGCTGCTAGATTTTATTGTCTGTATACAATGCAGCAAATTTCTATGGTCTAGTATATTACTTTGTGGCCGATTCATTCATAGTTATACATTTTCATATAGAATATTTATGTATTTAATAGATTAATATTATTTGTGGCCGAGTTTACAGTTCACTAGCTTGGAAACAGACTGTCAACAGATCACACTGCATTGATCTGATGAGAAAAGAAAAAAATGGTGTGTATTTATGTAATGTGTTTCCATCTGCCTATATTGTTTTGTTATGCCTGACTAAAACAAAAAAAAAGCAGGCGTACAATAATTTAACAATTAAAATAATAATTTTTTACACCAATTTACAGTGTTTAATGGCAGCACAAAAGCGAATTGAATAAAAATTTTAAAGAATTGTTTGCGTTTTTCATTGTTACCTTAATGATTTGTTTTCTAGAATAATATCAGAATTTGAACTTTGTTGTTGTGCGATTGTCTTGGCTTTTATTGGCCCACTTGCTCATTAACTCTAAGTGTTTGCAGCATTGTTTTGGATTTATGTGGATGATGCAAATTACATTGAAGGGCTTGAAGGTCAAATGCTAATCGTTAGCTTTATTGCTATTATTGTCCTCACTATACTGTGGTGACATGCTTAAATCAAATTTTAACATTTAATAATTTAGGAACCTGTGTGTCATTTTTAAAGACCCCATATTTTCCCAAGGACGACTAAAACATGTTAACAAATTTCCAATTTTTTGTGTTATATTATGATTAATGTACATGCTGTTTTCCTGAGCTCATACCTATTGAGATGCTACATGGAATATTTGTATTTTAAAATATTAATATGCACCTTTAGTCTGTACATTTGTGTTTCTCAATAAGAGACACGTCAGGCCAAAACATTATTAATAACATTATTAATTAACATTATTAACTTAATAGTACTCGTTTTTCCTACGGTAGAAGTCAACGGCTACCACTTTCAAACGTTCATCAAAATATCTTCTTTTGTATTTAACAGATGAAAGAATCTTATAAAGGTTTGAAACCAGTTAAGGATGAGTAAATGATGAGTAAACTTTCATTTTTTGGTAAACTACCCATTTAAGTGCATGGAAATAAAATGTACTATTCTAAAAGTCCTGTATGAGCATTTTTAGTGTGCAAACTGAATTGGTTGTTGAACTGTTACTTCATTTATTACACTTTGTTTTGCCCTTATACTTTGACTATGTGTTATTCACAGAGTTCTGCACTGCCAATGAAGTCCAATCAATTCCTGGAAGAGGAGTGATCCTCGTACCCCAGGCAATAACACAGTTTCTTTGGAGCAACCTTTAAATTACTTGTTCGGTTTCCAGGAAATACAGGATTTTGTTTGCGTTGTTGGTGCATGTGAGAAGTTGAAAGTGTTTCTCCAACGCGTCCTCCAGAAACTCAGACTGTTGTCTAAAGCAGACGAGGCTCAGCCCCCTCATACGGAAGCGATGGGAAGTGTAAGAGCCCACCGGTACAGCATAGTTTCCTCAGAGGAAGGCGGGATGAAGTTGTCCCCTATCGCCATTCAAAATGGCTATGGCAATGGAAAAGTGAGCGCCAAAGATCACGAGCAACAGCAAACGCAAAACCGATTTGTCAACAAGGATGGACGCTGCAATGTACAGTTCATCAATATGAGCGAAAAAGGTCAGCGCTACCTAGCTGATATCTTTACAACATGCGTTGACATTCGCTGGCGTTGGATGATGGTCCTTTTTTTCCTGTCTTTCCTATTGTCCTGGCTTATTTTTGGACTTATATTTTGGCTTGTTGCATATACATCTGGTGATTTGGATAATCCAGTGCAGATATGCATTTCGAATGTTGACAGTTTTACAGCCGCTTTCCTGTTTTCTGTAGAAACACAAACGACAATTGGATATGGCTACCGCTATGTGACGGAGGACTGCCCCATTGCTGTGTTCATGGTGGTTTTTCAGAGCATCTTGGGATGCATCATTGATGCATTCATCATTGGTGCGGTCATGGCTAAGATGGCCAAGCCTAAAAAAAGAAATGAAACTCTTGTGTTCAGTCAATATGCAACAATCGCAATGAGAGACGGTAAACTGTGTCTAATGTGGAGAGTCGGGAACCTCCGCAAAAGCCACCTGGTGGAGGCACACGTTCGCGCTCAGCTGCTCAAATCCCGCACCACAGCTGAAGGCGAGTTCATCCCGCTGGATCAGATAGACATTGATGTCGGATTCGACACTGGTATTGACCGTATATTTTTAGTGTCCCCCATCACCATTGTCCATGAGATTGATGAGGACAGTCCATTCTATGACATGAGCAAACAGGAACTGGAAAGTTCAGAGCTGGAAATAGTGGTGATTTTGGAGGGCATGGTGGAAGCTACAGCTATGACCACTCAGTGTCGAAGCTCTTACGTGACGAGTGAAATCCTGTGGGGCCATCGCTTTGAGCCAGTCCTTTTTGAGGAGAAAAGTCATTACAAGGTGGACTACTCGCACTTCGAAAACACCTATGAGGTTGCCAATACACCTCAATGCAGCGCTCGAGATTTGGCTGAGAAGACATACATAATGTCTACTTCAAACTCTTTTTGTTATGAGAATGAAGTAGCCTTCATGGATAAAGAGGAAACTGAGGATGATGATGATGATGATGATAATGATGAGCAGATTAACATTAGAAGGGACAGTGTTGTTTTAGAAGGATCCAATATGGATGATGTCAAAAGCACAGCTTCTAGTCAGGACACTTTACCGCTACAACTCAAACCTTTAAGACAACACCCTGAGATATGAGCAATGTTTTTTCTTTACGGTGATGTTTGTGTACACCATAAAATGGCAAAGCTTGAGAAAAGGCTCTTTTGCTGCTGTTTTGAGAGCAAAATGTTGCCATTGGTTTGAGAGGAACCCAAAAGATCGGGTTGCAGATGTCTTGTAACATTCATTGTTGTGTGTTATCTAAGAAGACGGATCAACAAATATTAACATTCAGACTGTTCAGACACTCTCTACACAATCAAGTTATAATATACAGTACAAGCAAGCACATACACAGTCACCTTGGAAAATTTAAGCTCTGTTCCATACCTAGTAAGCAACACAAATCGATCACATCAGCTTAATGTGGCAAACATGACACAAAACAATATTTACAATTAATCTTAGTACAGTTTTACATTGCATGTCGCTAAGATAAAATGAAAAACTCTGAAAGGCATAATATGTAAATGCATGGCATTAAAGGGATAGTTCAGCCAAAAAGTCCTGCCATCATTTACTTTTTTAAGCTGTTTGTTCTGTTGAGTACAAAAGAAGAATAAGAATATATTTTTGGGTAAACAGTCCTTTTAATGACAGATTTAATGTATTCTGGGATTGCGCTCTCCATTAAGGATACCCCAGGGCCGTGTACCATGATGGTGTCTGAACAAATTAAGGGTTATAGGATTAGTTCTGAGCAGGGCCGGAGCAAGCCGAACTGCTGCTCTTGGCAATGGACTAGCACGCCACCCTCAACCCGAAAGTGAAAATGAACCTGACCAGTTTATAAAGTGAGGACGGGGGGGTTGATGTTGCGGATGAGTCAGTACGTTGGGTTGGGCGGCGGGGAGCGTTTGCCGCCCTCACTATTATGCCAGACCCCTATTATGCAAGTGTTCTGTTGATGTTGTGAATGAAAGTCAGTACGTTGGGTTGGGCGGCGGGGCGCATTTGCCACCCTCATTATTATGCCGCTCTAGGCGGCCGCCTAGGTCGCCTCTATGGACGCGCCGGCCCTGGTTCTGAGAACTAAACTAGTGCAATCAGGGTCTGTTGGTACCAGAATGCTGATCATTAACTTTCTCCGTTAACTCAGGCATTAATCCTGAGTTTAAGGTGTAAAGTAGCAAACAGCCAAAATGACATGCCTTGAAACATAATACTGTGATTGATTCACAAATCACCACAAGGTGAAAAGAACATTTCATGAAAGACAATAGCTAAAAGAAAAGAAGAAATGGCTTGCATTATTAGTGCAAAAAATAATGCTAAGTTTGTTTGTAATAATATTATGTACTCTAATCTATACAGACTAGGGTTGGGCCGATAGACGATGCCATCGTCCATCGGCGATGGCCGATAAACTTTACAATGCTGAGCCGGCATCGCAATCCATCGCCCCGCCCCACATTTATATTATTATATAACTTATTATTAGCATGTCATCTTAATTGCAATAATGGTCCTTTCATGAGCTGTTGAATTGTACATATAGCTGCCGCTTGCACGGCTGACAGCATCAAGAGGATTAAATGAAGGATTATACAGTACCTCTCGTGCTTAAAATGTGTAGATTCAGTGGCAAACGCTGATACCTGCAAACCCCGTCCCTCAGACTTTACAGTGAATGGCTTTAGTTAATTTCATAGCGGACTTGAAGCCACTGGAAGTGTTTTATCCACTCTTGGAAAAGTATAATAATGGATTAACATTCAGCACATGATCACTAATAAAATGTGATAATATTAGTAACTTTAGGTGGTTTCTAAAACTAAATCTGTCAGTGTTATTTTGATTCTCTCATCTTCAGCACATCACGTTAGCTCCTGTTATCTGAAGGCAGAAGGCATTGACTGAGTAATTGACAGCTGATCCAATCCATTCGCGTTCAGTTCTAGAGCAGTGGGCCAATAAGAAGAGCATAAAAGTGGGACAAGCATTGCGGGCTTTTATTACTTCAGCAAGTTCACATAACTGTTTTAATTTGTTCCTGAGCACTGCGTTTGGCGTGTTTAGGTACAAAGATGCATTCTGCATAAATGTCTCCTTAATCCGCGCACGCGGTGAGGATTTTGCTGTGAAAACAGGTTGCATGGCAATAATTTATGCACTAGCAAATGCTTCAAAATATATTTTTAGGCCGCATAAAATTTAAGGCGCATATCCGACCAAAACGGTCAAGCCCAAGCATCTTTACTTGTTAGTATTTTCTCATAATAATAATAAAATAAGGAAGTTATCATCAATCACAAAACAAATTACAGTAAACTCCCAAATAAACTCTCGTCTCCTCCACCAGCTGTGGGAAAAAGCCATTATACCGACACAGATCACTTTGCCTATTCATGCCAGAGTCCCGCGGAAAAAAGGAATTAAAAGGTGACTTGTTTGGTAACTTATGGGTAAAGCAAAGACCATGTGGGTCAGGTAGTGAAAACGGTAGGCTACATTATGAATTAATTGATATTTAACAACAACCACCTCAGCCTACAGTGACAATACCATCGTCCATCACGATGTTTCACATTAGACATCGTACGATACCAAATTGGTCAACATCGCCCAACCCTAATACAGACACTCAAAAATCTAGGCACATATGTAATCTTCTTTAAAGCTTTATCTCTGGATTTAAAAAGTAAAGCTTTATATTGCAGCTGGATATCTGTAAGTTAATATACTTTAACTAAATCTATCTTGGGTTTATGATCTCTAAACCAGAACATATCCTGCCCCAGAGCAGGTTAGCAGTGCAGCTTAAGATACCATGGTAGCAAAGAGCGATTACAGCTGAGCCACCTAAAACCCTGAATTTGTGCAAATAAACTGTAACTTCACTGGCTAGTCAGCTAATCAGACTTCATGGTACAGTTCCCTGGAGGATAATCTTTATTACATCAGATATGTGGCACTTTGCTCAGAGATGATTAGTTGAATCGCAATTTCTGATCTCTAAATCAAAACATAACCTGCCTTAGCATAGCATCAGAAAAGACATGTCAAAATGAATCTACATTCATGGTACCTGTAACCCAGAATTGGTGCAAATTAAACATAACTTAGCTGGTTAGCCAGTTAATCTGGCTTCATGGTGCAGGCCCCATGGTGCATGCCCACATCCATGATTGGTGCAAACTAAACTGAAAAGCCAGCTAATCTGGCTTCATAATACAGGGCCCAGGCCAACGCGGGGTAGGTTAAATTAGCAATTAGCATACTGCAACCTACTTTGAAAACCGTTTCATAGCTTCAACTAGTCTTTGATGCTGTCTAGTAGCTGTATGCAGTTCACTAGGTTTTGGAGCAGAGCTATAACTGAAATCACAATGATATTTCAGGAGAGATAGTATTATATTTTAGACTATTTTGTCCCACGGTCTGTACACAATCTTTTAATCGCACATTCAGGATAATATCTTCCTACCATCAAAAGCCAGTAGCGTAAGGAAGTCATGTTTGTCTTCAAAAGCAACAAAAGCCTTAGTGAAGATGAAAACAAAATATTTCCAATTGTTAAACCTACACTGTAAAAATATACAAGAACAGTAAGTCAAGACATCATATACTTTTTCTTATGTTAATTTAACTTGTTCAAATAAGTTTCAAGTTATCTTTTGAAGTCATAAAAGTTGTTTTATGCCAATTTAATGCAAGTTAAAATTACTTTTAAGGTTAATTTGAACTTAATTTAATACAACCTCTAGTTTTTACAGTTTATAAAGGAGCAACATGTTTAAGCATTTATTTGTGCATTAGAGTCCGGTTCAAGATCAACATTGGGTTTAAAGCATAGTATTCATATTTCTTTCATGTTTGATGGTGGTCATTGACAGTACATGTGTTTTTTTTGGTGGCTGTGTGAATGCTGTGTGTTCAAGAAACTGTACTTCAGGATAATGAAATGAACTAGTTAATGAGCTGGTCTCTTAACACACTTCTGTCATCTTTCTAGAAATACAGTTCAGTATGACAAGAAATATGTTGATGCATACTTGAGTTGGTTAAATGCACAACAATATCAGTATTGAAGATTAGCCATACATTCTTAAGGACAGTATATGCTAGTCTAGGGCACTTATTTATGGGCATTTAGTGACTGTAAAGCTCCTCACTGCATTTTTTTTTTCTGTGATCTGAGCCCTAGGGCTTGACAAAGCTCACTCAACATCTCAGGGTTTGGATAATTTTGTATATTTGGCGTGTAAATAAATAAATATATATATATATATATATACTACAGCACATCTTTGAATAATATGTAAAGAATGTCGTGTTCACAGCAGTTTATGTGCAATATATAGCTTCAGTGATTGAAGACGTGAATATTAATATTTAAGAATGATGACATGAATGTTACTTATCTGCTGCTACATAGGAAAGATTATAAATATGTTGATAAAGGGTTAAAAGGAGAACAAATGCAGTTTTGTTTTGTATGACATTTACAAAAACAACATGCAATAATGATTTGCAATGCTGGCAGGTTTTTAAAACCAGTAACAGTAGCGAACCAATATCTAATCTGGGGTTTTATATATAATACTGTGACAGTAGCTATCAAAATACATCCTAATAAAGGTGTCTGATTAACAATATCATCTGCTGTCTGATTTTTATTAAGTCCTGTTGTTAAAATATTAGATTTAATCATAAAACCTGATGTTTTTAAACTCTAAAATGAAACCCTGGACCATAAAACCTTTTAAAATTTTGACTTTTACCTCATCTGTAAGCTGAATGTTTATGTTTTCTATTGATTCATGGTAGTGCAGTATTTTACTGAGATACAACCATTTGAAAATCTGAAACCTGAGGGTTTAATATAAAAATATTAGGAAAATCACCTTTAATTAGTCATTAACAGCAATGCTTAGCAATGTCTGTTACTCATAAAAACTATTTTTTTTTTAAAACATTTACAGTACACTCTCAGAAATAAAGGAACGCGAGGTGTCACTGGGGTGGTACCTTTTCAAAAGGTACAAATTTGTACCTAAAAAGTCCATATTATTACCTTAAGGGTACCTATTCGTACCTAAAAAGTACAAAAGTGTTCCTCTTAAAATTTGTAGGTACTAATATAGACTTCTGAGGTACCAATATGGACACTTTAAGTACAAATGTGTACCTTTTGAAAAGGTATCAGTGACAGCTCTCGTACCTTTATTTCTGAGAGTGTAGGAATTATGTTATTTTTACGGTATATTTATGATATTATTATATATTTGCAGCATATTTACAGTATGAGTATTGTTGTTCTTTACTTCTTATCTTAATGATTTTTGTCATTAAACAAAATCAATATTTTTGACCCATACAGTGTATTTATTTACATAATATAGGGTCGCAAATCTGTATATTTTAAATGTTTAGTGACTTCATAAAACATTTTGTATTTATTCTTAGGTATTTTATCGACATAGTTTTTATATTACATTGTATGTTATCACACAAATTATGCAATTCTTCCATTCCAAGGTGTGACATCATCACTGTGTGCGCATGCATTTAAAGAGGCAGACGGCATTTATAAATTTTTTTTAGACTGTAAATTGTAGTTGTCATTGAGATTATCCAGACAAAGATTGTCTGACTTGACTCATTTGAATCCATGGCCCTGGTCTGTGTAAACAGAGAATCGATTGGACACAGGAGATGCAATGAGAGGATTGGATTTTGTTCTGCTGAAAGTCTGATTTTACCCTCAGGGCTTTTTCCACATTATCCAATGACATGTCCTCTTTAGGAGAGAGAGAGAGAAAAGAGCTTCTGTGGCAATAATCTGATGCTTAATCAACAAGTAAAAAATAACTTTAAAAAGGGTATGTGCATATATAATAGTCAACATGTGAAGTGCATCATAAAAGGCAAAGGCCTCTAGATTACGCTTATTTTACCAAAATAAAATATGATCATGCCTTGATTTTTAATTATTTAATTAGGACAGTAAGGTCTGACTTTGCTTAGACAAAAGTCTTTTCACTTAACAGAAAAAAATGTACAGTATAAAATATAAAGTCATGGTGCAGTGGAAAAATAATGAATATTGTGTATGACTCCCATGAGCTTGGAGGACTGCATCCATCTCTGCAATGACTCGAATAACTTATTAATAAAGTCATCTGGAATGCAAAAGAAAGTTCTTGCAGGACTCCCAGAGTTCGTCAAGATTCTTTGGATTCATCTTCAATGCCTGCTCCTTCATTTTACTCCAGACATGCTCAATAATGTTCATGTCTGGTGACTGGGCTGGCCTATCTTGGAGCACTTTGACCTTCTTTGTTTTCAGAAACTTTAATGTGGAGGCTGAAGTATGAGGAGCACTATCCTGCTGAAGAATTTGCCCTCTCCTGTGGTTTGTAATGTAATGGACAGCACAAATATTTTGATACCTCAGGCTGTTGATGTTGCCATCCATACTGAATGTAACCCCAAACCATGATTTTTCCTTCACCAAATTTGACAGATTTCTGTGAGAATCTTGGGTCCATGTGGGGTCCAATAGGTCTTCTGCAGTATTTGTGATGATTGGGAAGCAGTTTAACAGATGATTCATGGGAAAATCGACCTTCTGACACTCTTTCTAATGATCAACTGGAAGTCAAGTTATTATTTGTTGCTCTTACAACTGGGATTAATGGCAACACTTTTGTCAGGTACTGTGCATGTGTGTATAAATATATTTATACAACAGTTCTGTCTGGTTCTTCAATCTGATTGGCTGATAGCTGCGTGATATTCTGCAATAACAGCCCTCGTACTGCCTCTTCACCCTTCACCCTTGTGTATTACTCCAGCCACATACAGCAACGAGCAGAGGACACTCTACAGTTTGACAACTTTTGCAGCTGTTGGACAATATAATATACTTTTAAGACTTTTTTAGTCGAGAATGTAGTTGTTTAGATTGCAATTATGCAGTTTATCTATAAGGAAAGTGCCTATTTTAAATATTCATATTTTCTGAAAGTGAGCACGTCAGCGGCCATTTGCCTGTCATTGAGCAGACCAAAGACGGTTGACGTTGTATATCCACAAGATGGCGACAGAGACAACAAAAGCAGCATAATTTCTAACTACAGCTGATCAAATCATTATTAAACTAGTGACATTCTAAGTCGATCTCTCTCTTTTGTATGTTGCAGTGCTGTATTTATATTATATAATTGTAGTGCATGGGAGATGGGACTCCGATATCAGGAATGTATGTATTTTGCGTTGGCGACTCTTTGTATAACACTGAGTTACTTTTTGGTTGGCCATCAGTTTGTCTGTAATGCTGTTTGTTTCTAGTCTAATGCTGTGTTCACACCAGACGCGGTATGTGTGGATAAATCGCGCTTTTCACGCGTAAATAGATGCGTGAACCTTTTGAGTTTACTCCATTATTAGCGCGTCAAATTCACTTCACAATATATGCAGATTCGCATCATGAGCTGGGCTTCTGTCTGCCCGGTGACTCTAACTTCATTGCTAAATGGCTAACATGGATTTTATAGAGAGACTAGCGGTGTTAATGTGCTTTATGAAGGCTGAAAAACAGCATTGATTTTCCGTGTCTGAGTCCACTAGATCCATTCAAAGGTGCACCCAGCTCTGTGAGCTTTCAAACTCCTCAAGAAACTATACCTGAATGATGGAAGCTTTCAGCGGTGCTTCCAACTGAGCCGAGCCCAGTTTGATGAACTGTTGTTGGTGTCGACAGGAGGATTTTTCCCCGAGACACCAACAACAGGCGCTACATCATAATCATGCCCCTACAAGAGCAGGCTCCTGATAACTCCTGGTTAATGCGGCGCAAATGTCCGCTAAGGTTCAGATTTTTCAACTTAAGCGATTTGTGCGAAACGCGAGTTAAGCACATCAATCATGCAAAACGCTCAACTCACGCCGCAGGATATCTATTAGTGTCTTTGCATTGACTTAACATGTAAATCATTTACACTTAACACTTCCTCCGCATCTGGTGTGAACGCAGCATAATTGTTTTCTGTTTTCGCTACTGCAGACTAGTTCAATAAAAAGAAAGAAAGAAGAAATGCCCGCATGTGTTTAAAATTTTTTGCTTATCGCAAACACAACAGTAATCTGGTAGTGTTGGCGCTGTTTGGCTTTTTTTGTGGTTAATTATTGTGATCTCCCGATTGCAAGACAGAAATACTGTGAAATCTCTGACTAATGGCATTTCAAGCCATTCAGCCTTATAATCTTAAAATGTCAGAAAAATCACCTGTTTTGTCATCACTTTAAACATACTAGCTCTAAAGTGACGTTGGTGAAGCAGCAACGGTTTCTGCTGTTCTGACGTCAGCTGCAGATGTGAATGAACAGCGGAAGAAAGTAGTTCCTCTTACAAAAGGGTTTTTAAGATTCTCTGTGTTTGATTTTCTTTTTTATATACATGATTATGCTGTCAAACTGTTGTATAAACGCAATATCACACATGTAGCAGTGCGATGTGGCTGTATATTGTGACTGGTGGGACACTAAGGCAGTATACAGCCACACTACTACTCGTGTGATTTTGCTCATATATATATATATATATATATATATATATATATATATATGTTGTTTCAATCTCTAAGTGAAACAACTCTCAGTTGTCACACTCTGTTTGAGGTTAATCCACTGAAATTTGTAAAAACTAATGGGTAAACTAATTCCTTTATGTTGTCACAACATAATTCCTAATTTCTTTATGTTGTCACAACACAAATCGATTAAGTTAACAAATCATTTTTACAAATTTAAGTGGTTGTTCCCAAATTGTGTTGATTCAACTCATATTTAAATAAGTAGTTTGAACAGTCATTTTTGAGTGTATATATCTGTGCAATGTGTCTGTAGGAAAAGTCACTCTCACCTTTAAAAAAAATCAAATCCTTCATAATCCAAGCTACACAATAAAGTACATGAGGTAATATGAAGCAGCTGTTTCCGTTCAGGTGTGGCCTCTACAGTTTTTATAAGATTAATCTCTAATGATATCTCTGAAGAATGAAGTCTGTCTGTGAGATTAGGATTATCCCTCTACAGTGTGTTGTCCAGGGGAAAACTATATGACGCACATATCACAGAGCAGTCAAGTGGATTCAATGGGTTCCAGCTGAAGCCTAAAGAGTTTTAAGAATTTGCGTCAATATGTTTCACACCCTTGAATTTGAATCGATCCTTTATTCGATTTTTTTGTTGTTTGTTTACAGTGAGTATGCAAACAAAAATGTGGAGGGAGTGACATTGGCTGGTAAATGGAACCATACAGTAGATATGTATATACATAGATGCCACATTTGACCTCTCCAGATGCATCGACACATATGTCATCTTAAAATGGTGAACGTGCTGTCATGTACAGTAAAAATCAATGACTTTTAAAAGTTTAGATACTACAGGTTTTTATAATATGGTGTCTTTTGAATGTCATACAAGTGCTGCCAGTGTCATGTTTTTTGTGTACAATTAATATATAGCTTTATCTACATGTATGTGTAGTAGAAGGGCACTGTGGCTCAGTGGTTAGCACTGTTGCCTCACAGCAAGAAAGTCGCAGGTTTGAGTCCCAACTGGATCAGTTGGCATTTCTGTGTGGAGTTTACAGTTCTCCCAGTGTTGGCGTGAATTTCCTCTGAGTGCTCCGGTTTCATTCACAGTCCAAACACATGCACTTTAGGTGGTTAAAAATTAGCCATAGTGCATGAATGTGAGAGTGTATGGGTGATTACCAGTACTTAATTGTGGCTGGAAAGGCATCCGCTGCGTAAATCATATGCCAGGATAGTTGGTGGTTCACTCTGCTGTAGCGACCCCTGATAAATAAGGGACTAAGCCGAAGGTAAATTAATGAATGTGTAGTACAACAATTCAGAGAAGATAGAGTTAAGTTAAACCTAAAGAGGTCAAATTAAACCTGGAAATCCAGCAATGTACTCTGATGGGACAAGGAGAAAAAATACCTTCTTTTTTTTTCTTTGAGGGAAGGATTTGAGTTGTCATTGGGCGGGAATATTTTCTTGGACTTGGCAACCCTGATGATACCTTTTGTCACAGAATCATAACATTTGAAGTAAAAATGTACAAAAAAAAAACAAAACAAAACAAATGTGCATAAACCTACACTGTAAAAATGATCCGTAATTTTACGGTTTATTTCCGGCACCTGGGGTGCTGGAAAAGAAAACGTAAAATAACAGCCGTTAAGTTACAGAAATTTACTGTAAAATTACAGACATAAAATTACAGGAATTGACTTAAATAAAAATTTCTGGTAAATTTCTGTAATTTAATGTCTGTTATTTTACAGTAAAATTTGGCACTCCAGCTGCTGGAAATAAACCGTAAAATAACAGCCGGTAAATTAAAGAAATAAAAGTAAATCTTAATAAAAGAAATCTTACAACCAAATTTATAAAACTAAATAAAATTGTCTGAGTTGGGACAACAAATAAATTACATTATTTGTGGATGCTGCTTAATATTGGGCGGGGCCAAATATGACTGCTTGTTGATTGGTATAAATTTCTGTAGAGCATTGTGAGTAATGTAGCCTTTCTGCATGAAGTTTTGCTGATAAGTACAAATACTAAAAAAATGTAAACTTTAAATTCATAGAAACAAATGAGTTCAGTAAAAGCATATACAATAGAAAAGCGTTTCTGTAATGTTCTAGTCAATGGAGCCCAGTGGTGGAAAGAGTACTGAAAAATCATACTTAAGTAAAAGTACCAGTACTTGCTAAAATGTAGTGGAAGTAGTATCTGTATCTGTTGTAAATAATACTTAAATACTTATGTATACTTACTTTATACTTTAATACTTATGAGTAAAGAGTAGACCATTAAAAAGTACTCAAGAGTAGTGAGTATTACGCTGTAAAATGCTGATGCATTTACATGTAATCTGTGGATGTGTGTAAACGTAACATTCTGTAGTGCATTTAGTTATTGCCCAGCAGGCACACGACTTCATAAGACGTTAATATTAGGTTAGATTTAGATTGTGATGTCAGGTGACCAAGGTTTAATGTCTAGTCAGTGTCTAAGGACAACATTATTTTGACATCCAATAACAATGTTGATATTTGATTGATTTTAGTTTGTGTTAGAAAGTGTCTAAAATCCAACATCGAGCCAACATCTTAAACCAAAGTCATACTGACGTCAAATACTTACATTTATTCGTCAAGTGTGGCAACCAAAATCCAACGTCTAATAGACATCATAAAGGTAGAGTCCACACAATGTCAAGCTGTAACATCATTAGACGTTGATTTTAGGTTGGATGTTGGACATTGATGATGGCCTGACTTTGAGTTCTGACGTAAAAAAGATTTTCATTTCCAAACAAAATGCATCATCTCCACGACTTTGCGGTACAATGTTGATCTGACCTCATGTTGACATCTTGTGCCTGCTGGGTGTTTAAGGCCATTTCGGTCACCATAAAGTAAACAGCCGTCGTCTTCTCATCCGTGACATGCATCTAAACAGTCTCTGGGGCAATGCGTGCAAATATTTTAAACATCTTCTTGGACACTTTTAGTGCTGCCAAACAGTTTGCTGTAATTATAAATCGCCCATGTCTTAAGGTAGTTCATTATGATGCGATTTACTTTGTATGTGCAATTTGATTGGACAGGAATCACAGGCCTGATTTTTCTAATCCCCATAGACAGGAAAAAAATAAAGTAGTGAATGCAGGTTAAAGGAAAGTAGTGGAGTAAAAGTACCGATACAGCGCTAAAAAAGGGAAAGTAAAAGTACACATTTTTAAAACTAATTAGTAAATTACAATTCCTGAGAAAAACTACTTAATAACAGTGGTTTGAGTATTTGTAATTTGTTACTTTACACCACTGATGGCCTTTATAAAATTGCCAAAAACAAGTTCCAGCAATTTTCCGTGACGTTTTCCCAGCAAATTGCTGTAATTCTGCTGTCTGTGAATGGCGCCTTTTTCAGTTCACCATAAATTTCAGTTATTTTTATGGTAATTTTCAGCCATCATTGTGAACCGTCATAGCAAAATAACAAGAAGCATAACCAAGTTGGCCTAGAGTAAAACTGTTTGCATCACACAAAAACATTGTGTTAATAATTATGTAACAAAATAATATTAAAAAGAATTACAGTTTGCATAATTAAGCAACAAAGCAAGCTGTTTTGTACATCTAAAAATAAGTGCAAGCAAACGACACACGTTAAATTTACAAATAACCATGATCTTCTTTTTTTCTGTTAAAAATATAGAGCAGTTTAAAAGGTGACCCGGAAGACACAATGTCATGAATTTCTCCCAAAAAGCCAATTTGATCTCAAGCTCATCTGAACAGTCTTCCAGCTTCTAAATCAGTGACCTAACGCTAACCAGTGGAAAATAATGATTTAAACTTGTAGGACCAAAAATGAATTGGAACTATTATTATATCTGTTAACATCACCCACATAAAAATACTATAGCAATGCATAGTAAATATTATAATGTTTTAAAGCATACTTTAGTAAAGTAATTGAATTTATTGTTGAAGTAATTCTATAGTTGCTATCTACAGAAGTATAAACAAATGACGCAATAATACTGTTTTAAGATTAATTATATAAATTACATTATAGTACAATACACCACCATTTTTTGTAGCAAAAACTAAAGCATACTACAGTATTTATAACAGCGAATCAAATCACTGTAGTTATTACTACAGTGTCATCAGGAATTCATTAACATAGTGTTGTAAATACTGTAATATATACAGTGTAACTTATTTTACTGTAGTGTTTTTCATGTTGGCACAGTCTGACATTTCCTGAGAGACCAGTATTGACAGATAACATTCCCTCCAATGCTGATTACATAAAGCAGTTTCCATTAATGACCTCTAGCCACACTGAGTTTGACTATCACATTACTAGAAGTATGCAGTATGCTGTGCATGCATATTGGCAGGATTACCTAATGCATTTGTCTAAAATCTGTAGTACCCTACCACATCGTGCTTTATAATGTACTCTGACTTCATTAGGGGCTAACAACCTGAAAAAATGTGCTCCACTTTTACATTTAAGCAACAACATGAAACATGGGGAGGTCAATTGACAATATAATTTCCATTTGAAAGTCTGCATGAACCGGAAACTGAGACGGACTATTAAGTAGGGGCGGGGCTTTGCATTGCATATCATTCCCTAGTAGAAAAACTAAAAGTACAAGAGGTGTGGTTAAAGGTCCCGTAAAGTGTTTTGAAATGTGCATTTTTATTCGATTTTGATGTAATCTCAACTGAAACATGAAGAGAGGGTGGGACATAGAGTAGCTCCTCCTCTTTTTAAAAAACAGCGAATAGCATTTTGTTTTGCTTCAGCGGTTGAGCTCAAGTGAATCAACTGGGAAGCATCTTGAAGGAGGTGGGGCATGTTAGATACTAGAGAGCATTTGATTGGTCACAATTGAATAAAATCGTTGATCCATTTCGGCGAGGGCTGCCCAAACTGGCTCCTGGAGGGAAGTGTATCTGTCTGCGGACTGCAAGACGGGGGCATGAATATGAAGGGGCGTAACTTGTTGTAAGTTAGAGAGGTGTAACTTGCAGTTATCAAGAGCCCATTGAACCATGCGAGATGTTACAACGAGATGTTGTTGGCAAGCTGGTGGAACAGAGAACATTTTCACCAAATGTTTTCATGTTTTCCCCAATTTTATCCACAACCATTTAATTTGATATATTATTATATTAATTCATTTAACTACTCCACCATGCAACTCCACTCACTGACTTCATTCGTTTTGGCATGACAGTTAGCCTACTCGGCATCGCCCCCTGTGGTTGCAAGTAACAGTACAATGGCAAGAGCATCAAGTATGACAGCATCCGCAACTCATGGCTATACATTAAAAAATGTGATGGTTGGGTTTAGAGTTGGGGAGGGTGTAGAGCTTAATAACTGTGATGGTTGGGTTTAGGTTTGGGGAAGGTGTAGACATTAATAATGATGATGAT
>CAIGQZ010016425.1:266764-280618 GCA_903798205.1 Danio tinwini
GATAGATAGATAGATAGATAGATAGATAGATAGATAGATAGATAGATAAAATAATTTCCATCTCCAGTACAAATCCACAACGAGCAACAGCTTACTTCACTGTCTACCAAAGTCAACTAAAAGGAAAAAGGATTACATCACATGCTCGCAGTCAGTGGTATGTTATGGCCTATTGATTATAGATTTAGGCAGCTAACTAAAAGGTTGTACGTTCAAGGGTAATGCATGTAATGCGCCTCCTCAACCCCAGGCTGCTCCATTAGGTTACCATTCTAGTTCTGTACATCCCTTTAGATTAATCAAATATCATCTAAAGGACCTGTCCCATCATTGAGTCTATTTGTTTACTTTAGTTTTTATGTTAACTTCAGTAATAGTATTGAATAATATGCAAATGTTTATGTGATTTATTTACAATACAGTCTGTAAAGTAATACTTTTTCTGTCTTTCAGTAGACATATTAAATAAGAGACTTGCTTTGCTTACCAAACAAGTGGTTCTAATTGGATTTGCTTTAAGTAAAAGTTAAAAGGTTACTATTTTTTATTTCATGTGCACTGAAAAAAAGGATTCGTCTGATTTACATTTTTTTTAAGGTAAGTGGTTGCAAGCTATTTATATGGACTGAATTTAAACAATAAAATGTAATGTTCAACTTAATTCGCTTAAATTCAGCCCATAAAAATTGTTTGCAAGCATTTACCTTAAAACAAATTAGTAAATCCAATGAATAATTTTTTCAGTGTGGTAAGATTTTAGCTACTATACTCTCAAAATCATAAAATAGTTTTTCTGTGTGTTTTCTGCGCAGAAATAGCAACAAAATGTCTGGAGAATCTGTTATTTTTGCATTGTAAACCTTAAATAAAAGTTTATTAAATATTTGTTTTCGTGTGGTATATTTTTAGTTCCTATACTCCCAAAATCAATCCTTATAAATCTGCATTTTTTTTTCTTTTACAATATTCTAAATAGCAAAATGGCTCACCTAACGAACTTCTCAAAGACGGCAGCGCAGTCTGGAGTCTCTCTGAGGACCATTGCGGTGGAGTTACGGGTCTGCAGGAGCTCATCAAACACGTCGCTCTGCAGAGTCAACACCAGCGAATGCACCTGGATCACCTTCACCTCGTCTGTGTTCACCGTCTGAACACGTAAGACCACATCGCTGCCATTTCCCTGGGTCAGCAGAGCCTCCATGCGCTGCACCAGTGCCATCGAATGGTTCAGTGTGGTGGCAGTGTTGTCAAGCAGAACATCCGGCTTTAATGCAGCTACAGGAGATACAGAAGATAGACGTCATGTAAAAAAGGCTGGATTCCTTCATGGTATCCCAACACAGATCTATTGAGTTAGCGGTTTTAAATTCAATCCACTTAAATTTGTAAAAACATTTAAGTTGTCCCAAAAAAATCTAAGAATTGTGTTGATTCTAAATAAGTTATTTGAGCAAACAGCAAAAGTCATTTTTTGAGAGCAAAAATAGGTACAAAAGCTGTGACTGGACTGGTACCCTTTTAAATGATTTATGTATTTATCTATTTGGTACTAATATGTATCTTTAAAGAGATAGTTCACCTCAGAAATGCAAATTTTAATCACTATTTACTCACTTTTAAGTGTTTCCAAACCTTTATGAGTTTCTTTATTCTGTTGAACACAAAAGAAGATGTTTTGAAGGAAGTTGAAAACCTGTAAATAATTGACTTCCACCATATTGGAAAAATCAAATGTAAGTCAAAGGTTTAAGTTTTCCAACATTTTTCAAAATATCTTCTTTTGTGTTTAACAGAACAAATTACCCCATAAAGGTTTGAAACAAGTAAATGATGTGTAAATGATGACAGAATTGTGATTTTTTTTGGTGAACTAACCATTTTTTAGCTAAACGTGGTTCCTTTAGATAGAAAGGGATAGTTCACTCAAAAACCGAAAATTCTGTCATTATTTACTAATTATTTACTCACCATTTACTTGTTACCTGTTTCTCTGTTGTGATTGAACATAAAATAAGTTATTTTGTATAATGTTCAACATGAAAAATGCTCCAGAAAACCGTATCCATTGATATCCATAAACTTAGTTTTTCCTATTATGGGTGTCAATGGTTACCGGTTTCTAACATTCAAGAAAATATCTTCTTTTATGTTCAACAGAAAAAAGGACATTCATAAAGGTCTGAAACCACTTGAGGGAGAGTAAAAAGTGAGTAAATGTTCATTTTTGTGTGAACTATCTATTTAAGATATTATTATGCATCCTTTAGGTACTAATATATACATAAATTATACATTATTTCTAAGAGGTCTGTGTTTAGAAAGAAAAAAGAGCCACCGAAGACAGAAAGTGCCTCACAACTTCCGAAGAATAACTTTGCACTTTCAAAAACAAGAACAATGTACTTTATCAGAGGTTTCAATGTTCCTGCATGCATTTGCGCTGCATAATTTATCAGTTATTGAATGATGAGAAAATCGCTCAAAGTAAGAGACACACAACTGTAGTCATTCCTATTCGTAGTTGATGTTAAAATTTAAAGCGCACACTGAAAATGTTTTCCATCCATTTCTTTTTGCTCTTTCGAGTAATCTAAATCACATCAAATCAAACATTTGAGAGGTTATGAAGCGTTTCAGCTTCCAAAGGCACTTTCAATGTCAAAGAACCCCAATTCAGGCTGAGGAAAAAGCGAGGAACGTGCAAGCCTGAATACAAAATCACAAGCAAGACCTTGTTAATGAACGGCTCTGACTGCTGCTCGCTGCTCTTGAAGTCATGTGACTCATTCACTTGCACCTGATCAGTTCAGACATTTGAAAAGCCACTGCATTTCCTCTAAACATGGTGAATTTACAGTAATATGCAACAATACGTCTGTATAACTGTGTAAAGGGGGGGAAAATGACATTTAAAGAGACAGATCAGCCAAAAATGAAACTTCTGTCATCATTTACTTGTTCAAAACCTGTTATTGAAGGTATCTTTAAAGAGATAGTTCTCCCCAGAAATGCAAATTTAATCACTGTTTACTCACCTTTAAGTGTTTCCAAACCTTTAAGTGTTTCCAAACCTTTATGAGTTTCTTTATTCTGTTGAACACAAAAAGATGTTTTGAAGAAAGTTGATAACCTGTAATTATTGACTTCCACAGTAGGAATAACAAATACTATGAAAATCAATGGTTACAGGTTTCCAACATTTTTCTAAATATCTACTTTTGTGTTCAACAGAAAAAAAGTAAGTCATAAAGGTTTGAAATAAGTAAACGATGAGTAAATTATGACAAAATTTTAATTTTGGGGTGAACTATCCCTTTTTAAGCTAAATGTGGTTCCTTTAGATACTAATATTTACTGTTAAAGAGATAGTTCAGCCAAAACTGAATATTCTGTCATTATTTACTCACTATTTACTTGTCTCCTGCTACTGAATTTACAGTAATATGCAACAATCTGTCTGTATGAATGTGTAAAGGGGGAAAAAATGACATGTAAAGGGACAGATCAGACAAAAATGAAACTCCTGTCATTATTTACTTGTTCAAAACCTGTTATTGAAGGTTTTGAAAGGTATTGAAAGACTCATATGTTAAACACAAAAGAAGATACTTTGAAAAATGCTGGAAACTGGTAACCATTGACTTTCATAGTATTTATTTTTTCTACTATGGAAGTCAATGGTTACAGGTTTCAAACTTTCTTCAATATATCTTCTTTTGTGTTCAACAGAGGAAAGAAACTCATAAAGGTATAGAGACTATTTATGATGAGTAAATAGCAGGTAAATGTTCATTTTTGAGTGAACTATCCCTTTAAGAGCATGTAAAATAAATCATGTTTATTGTATCATTCCTTAAAAAAGCTATCAAAAATTAATAGCTATATAATAAATATTTTATTATTTTCTGGTCATATAAGGGCTTAATTTTTTAAGATAAACAATATTTTTTTATAAAGTATGTTCTCACATAACACACAAAAGTCACACATCTAAAAATCTAGCAACTATTTAAAAACATATATATAATGTTAATCTTACCTCCAGCACAAAGCACAACACACAGGCTGGCCAGATAAACCACGGCAAGAACACTGCTTCCTCCAGACTTCACCATGTTGTCCTTGTTTCTTTTTATGTGCCTTTTTTCCCCACTCGGGTCTCTCTATCAGTATGAGCTGCCTGTCCCACACTCTTTATGTAGGACGCTGGCACATCGCTGAGCATCTCGCAGCCTCACGAAGCCCATTGATTGGTGGAATCCGGCTGGGCCGTTGCCATGACGACCGCTTTGATTGTGAGTTGTTTCTCCTCTTTCAATGTTACATGATATTGATCTGCGGCACCGGGCCGTGTGTTTGGACTGTATAGTGGGCGTCTGGAGTGGGATGCTGTCTACACATGGGGGGGGGCTGTTGTTACCACTGTGTTTGGCTGTAATAAAGGAAAAGATGAATATTATTGCACATTGTTGCAGAATGTTGCATTGCACGGAAGAACATAGGCCTATCAAAACACAAAAATGCACTTAGCAATCACTGGATCACGGATAGAAAATCAGCAATTCCTTGCAGTTTAACATATACTCGTGGTTTTTTATGCTAATTATAATTTTAAACAATATTTTTAACAATTCTCATAAACACATTTAGTACAAGTATTGAGCTAATTCATAAGTTCACAAGCTAATTCCAACCAAGGCTCATTCTAAATAGGTACCCCTACAATTCTGGAGAAAGCAAAATATGTCCCAAGAGGTAAGTTTTTTTGCAGTTTTTGTTTTCGCAAATCCACCAGAGGACGCTGTGCATGATTTTCAGATTTCAAATTTCTCTTATGAGTGGCATTCGCACCTGCTGTTCTCACATAAATCCACCAGAGGCCGCTGTCGACTGACTGACTTACCAACCGACCAATCCCCGCACTCCTAAACCCAACTAATAGTGTTTTAAAAAGCACATTGACCTACCCACCCCCTTCCCTAAACCCCTCAGTATTTTAAAAAGCAATCCAGCAAAAGAAAAGCCCTCATTTGATTTTTACCCCGTTTTCAGATTTTACCACATTATTACCGTTATTTACTTGTTTATTTTTTAGCTTTTGCTATTGTCTTACCTGCTTTCTGGAACCGCTCTTCACTGGGCTCAAATCCCTTTGTTGCGGTCAACTCTCTGCGTCTCAAGTCCACCGATGTACATGTCGAGCTACTGGACAAACTAATTAACAGTAGCCGAAAAGCCGTCCATACGGAGGTAGGCCGTCAGCTGGTAACCCCCCCACCCCCCACCCCCAGCATTCATTTTAAAGATAAAATGCAGCGATACATACTTCTGGCTACATAATTCACGATCTCCAGAAATTTATATAGGGGTATGTTTTCAGAATGAGCCTATGTTTGCTGATTCCTAAGGTCATAGGTATGAAAATGTATGGAGGTGTGCCACCAAACCCCACCCCTAAACCCAGTCATCATTGCGGGATGAGCAAATTATATCATGTACATATGAGATTGTGTTATATTGTGCTAATTGTTATACAAGAAATTGTTGATATTTTTTTAATAAAAGCAACAAGAAATGTGTTATTTTAATGCTAACTTTGTATACGCCAATTTGTAAGTTCATCTGTACAATAATGATTTTTAAAAGGTGTGGCACCAAACCCCACCCCTAAACCCAATCATCATTGAGGAATGAGCAAAGTATACTATGAGAATGAGATCTTAGCTAAATCAGTCACATATTGACGTGAGTTAGCAACAAAATGACACATTTCTTGTTACTTTATAAAAAAAAATTGCAAAATGCAATGGTGTTTTTAATGTTTTTTATATATATATTTTCACTTTATTTTAACAATTGTCTCAAACCTATCATGGTTAGCACAATTTCAGTCTGTAGTCTATACAAATAACCAAACATTGACATTTTATTTCGTCAGTCTTTTGTCGTCATAAGTATGAAAATGTGTGATGTTTAAAAGACGTGAAACCAAACCACACCCCTAAACCCAACCATTATTGGCGGATTATATTATGAGCCTATAGTACAACTTGACATAGCGTTAAAATATTTTATTTAAAAATATATATATAAAAAATGTTTTTTAAAAATATATATTTTGAATATTTTCATTTTATATTTTTAACAGTTCTCTTAAACTTGTATCCTTGTTAGCAGAACATCAGTCTGTGTCTGCCGACGTACATGTCAAACTAACAGACAAACTGGTAACGGAGGTAAACGGTCAGCTGGTAATTACTAAAAGAAACGGCATAGGACCGCCACATAGCGTTCATTTTAAAGATAAAACAGTCTTACATACTTTTGGCTACATAATTCATGATCTCCAGAAATGTATATATGGCTACGTTTTCAGAATGAGCCTATGTTGGCTGATTCATAAGTTCAAAGGTATGAAAATGTATGTTTTTTTTTAAAAGGAGGCGTGCCACCAAACTTCACCCATAAACCCAATCATCTTAGGGAGATGAGCAAATTACACGAATGAGATTGTGCTATGTAGAATGATGTGCTAACTGTGATAGGAGTTTAAGAGAATTGTTAAAAATATTGAAATATCTAAAGAAAATAATAAATAAAATAAAAAACACCATTACATTTTTACACACACACACACACACATATAATTATATTTTTTATTATTATTTATATATAAAAGTAACAAGAAATGTGTTCTTTTAACACTAACTCATGCCAAATTGTAAGTTCATAAGTACGAAAATGTATGATTTGTAAAAGGAGGGGTGGCATCAAACCTCACCTCTAAACCCTATCATCATTGGGGGATGAACAAATTATACCATGTATGAATGAAATCGAGCTATATCAAAAAGTTACAAACTGGTGTAAGTTAAAATAAAACGTTTCTCGTTACTTTTTTTTAATTATGAAAAAATGTTTTTTAATAACATGGTGTTTTTTTTTCAATTTATATTTTTAACAATTCTCCTAATCTTGTAAAACGGTTAGCACAATGTCAGTCTGTAGGCTATGCAAATAACTAAACATTATCATTTTACATTTCGTCAGTCTAGGGGCTAATTCATAAGTTCATAAGAACGAAAATGTATGATGTTTTAAAACAAGGCCCTCACCCCTAAACCAGATGATAATTGGCGGATGAGCAAATTATACTATTGATGAGATCCTGATTTATATTGTACAATTATTTTTTTCTAAAGTTTTCACAAAAAAAAAATCAACCAAAAAATATTTATGAGATTGTACTAAATCAAAAAGTTAGAAATTGACACGAGTTAGCGTTAAACTAACACATTTCTTGTTATGTTACATAAAAAAAAAATTGTGCAAAATGCAATGGTGTTTTTAATAACACTGTGGGTTTTTTATTTAACAATTCTCTTAAACTCATATCACACTTGGGTAAGTTGGTGGTTCATTCAGCTGTGGCGACCCCAGATTAATAAAGGGACTAAGCAGAAAAGAAAATAAATGAATGAATAAACCTCTTTAGACTGACATTGTGGAAAATAAACAACCAAGAGCAACACGAACAAAGAAACATGCCTGTAAAAAGAAAAAATCTTCTACAAAAAATCCCAGGCAGGTTCTTTTCTTATTATTTATTCTTCAGTTTTTTTCCTGACTTATTTCAGAAAATGCATTTTCAAATCATTTCTCTGTTTACATTTTCCACTATTTTGATGCAGACCATAAACCCAATCTCACATGGCATTTCAACCCCCCCCCCCCAATTGTTTGTACCAATCCCTTTAATATTTTTTTTGTCTACAATTCAAATGCTAACTTTAGATAAGGCTTCAGATAAATAAGTTTGCTTATCTTACTACTGTTGCAAAAATGTATATGGGCTGAATTTAAACAAATTAATTTTAGTAATGTTAAACTTAATTTGTTTGTTTAAATTCAGCTTAAATAATTTTTTTGCAACCACTTACCTTTAAAAAAATGTAGTAAATCCAATGAATCATTTTTTTCAGTGTACATGAGGTATAAGATTGCAATTCATGCTCATGTTATTATGTCTCTCTCTCTCAATTATCCCTAGATTCACATCTAGTTAAGATGGTACATCTGCACTCATAAACAACCTCCAAACAGCTCTTCAAAATCAGCAAAAACACAGACAACAGATCCCTATGGCCAGTATGAATGTATTATCTGACAAAAAGCTGTAACCACATTTAATCATTCAGATTGAACAGCAATAAACAAACTGAACAAGATTGCTGATTTTATATCATAAAATTTTTCAGATTTTATATCAAATTTACATTAAACTGAACTTGACTTAAATTGTGCGTTATTGCTATTGAACTGATACTATTTACCTATTAATCTCCACCCATGAAGTTGCTTCTATACAATGCAGAATGTGTCGAGTGCAATAGAAATCAACCATTGCAGCATAAAACTTTGTTTTAGGGACCAAATGCATCACAGTGCATTATATAAAAGTGTGGATTAGTCTTATACACAGCCCTGCTACACCCACTTGTAAATATGATACCAGAAATTTCTTCAATATGGTGATTTTAACTAGTAGGGAGGTAGCGAATACGCAATACAATGTAATAGAATCAGAGCATCATGTGGAGTTTGTGGCAGAGCTGTCTCGTTCAGGTTTGTGTCTCTGCTTCTGCTGCTTCATCTGTCTGTACAGCAGCACCACTCTCTCACGCTCTTCCTCCATCATTCTCTTCCTCGCCATCGATGGTTTGTTCACAGATACAGCGCTGTGGCCAAGGAGGGAGTTTAGGAGAAGACCTTTGGACACCCCCTGTGAAGACAATTATGAGGAAACGGCATCTCAAAATGATGTTGAGCAGTGTTTCTCAACCACGTTCCTGGAGGACCACCAGCACTGCATGTTTTGGATGTCTCCTTTGTCTGTCGCACCCATTACAGGTCTTTCAGTCTCTGCTATGATGATCTGATTCAGGTGTGTTTGGTGGTCCCCCAGGAACGTGAGAGACTGATGTAGATGTGTGTAAGCTAATTACCTGAGGTTTGACTGTGGCTTTCTTTGGTTTGACGCTCAGTGATGGAGGTGCCATGGCCACTTCTCCAAATTGTACTTCATCTAAAAGACAAATTGTGCTCATTATACACTGTAATAATAAAGAAAATTATGAAATGATTTATCTCATACAACAAAAAAAAACTATTTATCTTTAACAGATTTTTAGAGATGCATAAGGAATCACTTTAATGTTGTTCTGTAACTCTGTAATAATACTATTGTATGTATGATTTCATTTTATTGTTATGTGTGTGTGACTTTGTAATTTTATTTGTGTATTCATTATTCACTTTATTTACATTATTTACTTGATTGTAATTTAGCATTTGTTGTAATGCAATTGTTTTTCCTTTTATATTATTATTATTATTATTATTATTTACATTGAAGCTTTAAATAAGCCTTTTGCCTCTTCCTGCACATGCACTTTTGCCGGCTTATTTTTCTGTTTTATTTCAATATTTTGTATTCTTATGCATATAAATGAATAAATCAATAAAAATAATACATAAGGATTTTTTTACATAAAACTGAAGTCAAAATGATTAGCCCTCCTGTGAATTTTTTATTCTTTTTCCAATTTTTCCCAAATAATTTTTAACAGAGCAAGGAACAATGAGAAAGTCTTATTTATGTTTGTCTGGAATTAAAACAGAAAACAAAAAATTGCTCAGCTCAATATTATTAGCCCCCTAAGGATTTGTTTTTATTCTTTTCGATTGGCTACACTGTCCAATGACTTGGCTAATTATTTTAACTTGCCTAGTTAGGTTAAGCTATTAATTTGCACTTTAAGTTGAATACTAGTATCTTGCAAACAGCTAGAAAATTATTATGTACTGTTATCATGGCAAAGATAAAAAACGAGTTATTAAAACTTTAAACTATTTCATTTTAAAGTCTGCTTCAAAATGTGTTGAAAAAGAATTACTATTTCAAAGGAGAGCTAATAATTTTGTCTTCAACTGTGTATATATATATATTTCAAAAAGCTCTTAGATGCAAGTATTTTAGATGTATAGTGCACCTTTAAACATCTCCTCCTCATCACGTTCTGCTTGCTGGTTTAACTTCTTTTTCTGCTGCTGTAGTTTGAATTTATCCCTAAAAGCAGAAGATGCTTTAATACACAATGATAAAACTACTATACACATATATAGATAAACTCTGCAACATGAAATCAAACAAAATTCAACAAAAACTTTACGTTTTCTAACTTTACATTTTCAATGCATTAATACTAAAAATAATTGGCCAGTCACTAGCTATGTTTCCATCCACCTATTTTATGCAAATTTTGGATATGTGCATAAAAAACGGTTGATGGAAACGCCATGATGCGCATACATTTTGAAAATGTGCATAAAAAACATGTGCATAACTGAGTAGGATAAACTTTTTATTCGATAAGAAAAGATGCGCATAAACTCTGATGGAAACATTTTTACCGCACAAATTCAAGTTTGCGCATTAAAAAAAGGTCATGTGATGTTGTTATAAGAGATCATGTGATGATAAAAATGTGTGTAAATAGACAAACCAGCGGGCTGAGCACATCTGAAATGTTGTTTTTGTCATTCTAAAACGCCTTAACCATTTCAGTATTAGTGTTATTATATTATTAATGCCCTCCAGAATCAAAAGAGTCTGTGCTCCGCATCTGACACCTTCAAACACCACCGTGCGTTCACTTCGTGTCAGGATTGCCTTCTGAGGCACAAGCCATTTATTAGATGAAAAAAAAAGATTAATGCAGCTTCTCCTACTGCAGCAAATTCTGTTTTTACTGTTGATATTTGGCGCCAGTTAATCAGGAAGTGACGATTTTGTTCTCTTTGACTCGTTGGATGGAAACGCTGCTTTATTCGCACGTCGATAATCCAGTTTTGCGCATAAAGTTCATTCTCATTTTTGGTTGGAAACATAGCTACTGACAGAATTTAATTAGAGGAACAAAGATTAAATTATTAGCAATAGCTACTGTGAATGTTCAAAAAGGCTTTCTATGAGATGGCAGAAAACATTTCAATTCATTGGTGTTTGCTGCAATGAACACAATTGCTAATGTACTGCAAAGGAGTTGCAAGTAAACATTTTTCTGACAAAAAAAATGTGAAGAAATTAATAGATTTTGGATATTTTGGTAACAAAACAAAACATTCTGTGAGGGATTGAAAAGACTTTGCTAGCTAACAAAAGTTTTGTGAGTAAAAGATTTGGAAAGAAACTGTGAAATTTGTCATTGGGTTTGAAAACAAAATTGGCAAAAGGTTTGTAATTAAACAAAGTTTATCTGGGAAATGCAAAGGTTTTTGACAACACTATATTGTGAGCAAATTATTTACAATGTAATGTTTTAAAATTTAACATCATTCTAAGGTGACAAAGTTCTGAGTAAAACTTTTAGAGAGCAAATGAAAAGTTTTAGTAGGAAAACTGTAGAAAAGGTTTTGCGAGTAAACCAAGGTTTTAAAAGCTAACCAAACAAATAAAGAAGGTTTTGCAATTGAAAAAAACTTCTTTGAGAAGAAAATGTAAAGTTTCTCTGAGACAAGAGTTGTAGTTCACAGAAAAGCTACAGAAACATCTGTCATTATCACAGAACTAGGGCTGCACGATATTGGAAAAATCTAACATTCATTTTCCTTCAATTTTGTCCTTTATTTATCAGGAGTCACCACAGTGGAATGAACCGCCAACTACTCCAGCATACATTTTACGCAGTGGATGCCCTTCCAGCTGCAACCCAGTACTGGAAAACCCATACACTCTTACACTACAGCCAATTTTGTTTACCTATAGCGCATGCCTTTGGACTGTGGAGGAAACTGAAGCACCTGGAGGGAACCGGGTTCAACCCACACAAACACAAGGAAAACATGCAAACTCCATACAGAAATGCCAACTGACCCAGCCAAGACTCAAACCAGTGACCTTAAAAATTTAAATAACTCAGTAAAATGAATCATTGTTAAAAGTCACAAATGGTGCAATCTCTTAAGCCTGACTGCTTGTAAAATCATTTATACAATCACAGGTCTCAAAATTGACTATTGGGAATGATTACATTGCAATATTGATGCTGAAACGATATACTGTGCAGCCCTGCACAGAACCATTAGCTTGATGTCATTATTATTCGATTAAATACATTTTTGTGTAGCTTGTCAGTGAACTTCATCTCTGTGTAGTAATCTCTTCATCTCTATCTGCAAACCTGTGCTGTGCTGGAAGTTTACTAGAATCAGGTTTACTGACGAAATGCATGTGGCAAAACACAAACAAATGAAGCGTACATACCATTTCTTTTTAGAAGGTTTCTTTTCCCCCGTTGGCTCCTCCTCTTTCTTTAGCTCCACCTCCGGATGTCGCTCCACCTGGTTGTTTGTGAGGAAGAGGACGTGCTCCGCCTCTTCTGTCATGCGGCGGACGTAAGCTTTCTCTGACTCCCTTTGCCTTCTGCGGAAGTGTGGGACAGGAATATCTCCAGAGAGCATCTTCAGCTTTGAGTCTGAAAATAAGAAACATGCGTGAGCGTACAGTGATATGTGCCTTCTTCCACTTGCAGTGTCACGGTGCAATTAACTTACCTGAGGAGAAATGCACAAACTTGCATTTAAACACTTTTTCTGCTTAACTGTGCATTTTGTTTACACTTTATACACATTATATCTATTCTACACTAATATACGATAGATACATTATGTTCAAACACATTTAGACACGCACATCTGCTGGCTTCTGCTATGTGTCCTCATAGTCGATTATTAATTGTTAGGCTCACATGGAATCTGAGCACACAGAAACAGAAATTTTTAGCCCATCATTGAGTATATATTTACTTCTGTAAATGTGTAAATGCATATTTATTCAAATTTATTTCTGTAATATTACTGCCAAATTTGAAAATGTTTATATGATTTATTTACAATACAGTTTGTAAAGTAATATCTTCTGTGTTTTGGTGGATTATATAAGAGACTTGCTTTCTTTACCAATTAAGTGGATCTAATTGGATTTGCATTGTAAATGTTAAATAAAAAGTTATAAAGGTAATATTTTTATTTCATGTATTACGTTTTTAGTTTTGATACTCACAAAAATATTCTGCATAAAGTAAAATTGATAAAATTCTGCACAGAAATAGCAAAAATGGTCTGGCCCTACTAATTGTGTATATAGTTAATATTGCACATTGTATTGTGTATACTATAGTGTTGTAACGGTAAAAAAAACATATTTTGATTGTGTCCAAAATGATATTGATTATCAATATTATTACTTTAAGCCTTTTGAAAATGCTCAAAAATAACTTATATGCACACTAATGGAATTTTACCAGGTTTTATAGGCCATTTCAATGTTATTGGCCAATGAACATTTCCTGCTTGTTTTCAAACTATTTCATAACTGCAACAAGACGCAATTTAATCATATTTTAATGTTTAAACAGCCATCATAACATTATTTACCAATATGTGGACCTTTTTAAATTCTCTAAAGCTATGGAAATTACAAATGTAAAATAATGTATAGGTCAGGACCATTGTTATTAGGCAGGACCCGATCATTTGATTTTACGTATCTACTGATACCAAAACCCAATCCGATACTTCTATAATACATAAAAAAGAATAAAGAAGAGTGAAGAAACAGATCCAGGATGTTCCTTTTTTCTTTTAACACTAGAACCGCCAGGGGTTGCTCTATACCTAAAACTGCCATGCGGGAAAATTTTACCCACACACATGAATAGTGTTTAAATAAGGCTAATGGGCATTTTATTTCACTGTATCATGCCACTGGTGTCACTATATATATATATATAT
>CAIGQZ010016425.1:280718-315476 GCA_903798205.1 Danio tinwini
TATACACACACTTATTTTTTTGCCCTTTTTTTCCCAAAACGTCCAATATAAGAAAAACAAGCCTACACTGACGACTAGAATTAAAAGTAAGCCACCGAATAGCTATAGATGTGTTGAAAAATAATGTATATATATATATATATATATATATAGTGCTGATCAGGAGGTAACATCCGATTCCAATAGAGTCTGAAATGCTTGATCAGGCCTGATTTCCGATCATGTGATTGGATCTGGACATCCCTAATTGTTCCTATTTACATCCCTCAAAATGATTGGCCTGATAATGGCCACACCTCTAATTTGGTTCTTTTTTTGGGCAAAATAATCCCTCGACTGTTGCCTTCTTCTGCCATCTCCCCTTCCCACATTTATACAATGCTGCAGATGCATCAATAAGGATTTACAGTTTCAAAATTGCGATAATCAAACTTGATTGTCATGACAATAAAAATTTTAAATGGTAAAAACTAACCATCAGAAAATTTACCATGGTTTACGTAGAAACTGGTAATCATGACAAGATTATGAAACAAAGCATAAGTAATTGCCATATTGGTAACAATGTATAAATAAATATTATAAATGTTATCTTTAGGCCTGTCACAATAATCAATATATCGACTTATCGCACAACACATGGACATCAATTCAATTATTTTTAGTGATGCAATAAATATCACCCATACATAAAAACAATTCTAGCAACATTTTAACTGATTGTGCAACATCTCTACCTCTACTGTAGGTGTCAGTATGGTTAAAAACACTATAGTATTTACTAAAAATTACTATAGTATATTTTCATGTGGAAGTCTGACAACTGAAAATAGATCTGGTAGCAGATATATTACTTTTCACCTTGCACTTTTTTGTTAACACAAATTATTATTCATTTAAGATATGCGTTTTCACATTCTGATTCCAATGCTTAATTATTAAATTGGTAAAATGACTATAATTAAATTAAATATTCTTAAGAATAAAATATTGTGTGTGTTTTGAAAGAGCGTCCTGGCATTGTGATATTATATTGTCATTCTGGCATTTTATAATGAGTGGCATAAAATGGTCTTAAAATGACAATAATATCGTTTATCGCAATATATCGTACAACAAAATAGATATTGTGACAGGCCTAGTTATCTTTACCCAATTCATAAAATATTAGGTTGATTTATTAAGGATGATAAATTATGGATTATTCTGCCAGTTGATCAACTTCAGATGTTTGCTTCTGACCATCAGGGATTTTACTGGTGCTTCTACATAACCTGACATACCTACATAACCAAATATACAAAAGTATTAGCAGTGTGGAAAAAGGACATCAAAAAAGGCAATTTGGAAGTGATTTGGTGATAAGATTTCTTCTTAAAATTTCCTTGTGTGCACAATATATGTTTGCATTTGGTTTTCATATAAAGATTTAAATGTATTACCCAATATATTAGCCTAGAGTTACTCAAACATTCATTCATTCATTCATTTTCTTTTCTGCTTAGTCTCTTTATTAATCTGGGGTCACCAAGATGGAATGAACCGCCAGCTTATCCAGCATATGCTTTACACAGCGGATGCGCTTCCAGCTGCAACCCATCACTGGGAAACACCCATACACTCATTCACACACATACACTACGGACAATTTAGCCTACCCAATTCACCTGTACCGCATGTCTTTGGACTTGTGGGGGAAACCGGAGCACCCGGAGGAAACCCACACGAACAGAGGGAGAACATGCAAACTCCACACAGAAATGCCAACTGACTGAGCCGAGACTTGAACCAGCGGCCTTCTTGCTGTGAGGCGACAGCACTACTCATAAACAGTAAAGCAACATTTGTACTAAAAGCCAGTGTGTTTATGATTATGGTAAGAATAGATGCACCAATCAACCATCCAGAAATCATTATTTTGTTTTAATTTGACTGATCTCTGTTCGATTCTTGTATAAAAACTGCCTTGAAATTACAAAAACTTTTTTAGTTATTCAATTCAAGTTTACTTTTATAGCACTTTTTACAAAGCTTTTTGTTCTAAAGTAGCTCAACAAAAGGTTCACATGACTACAATCAAAATCTGAAAAAAAGGTTTGACATTAAAATAAGACATTCCAGTATATTTTTTGTGTGCAGCTTTTGTTGCCTAAAATCTAAATGGAAAATATAAATTTCATGTCATGAAAAAATTAAAGTCACTTTGCTCTTTTTTTTCATAATCAGATATTTATGAAAATTAACTTGTATAAAAAAAAAGATACAAATAATATTAACTAAATACCAAAATAAATTACTCAGATAAATGAGAAAATAAGACTAGCAGTACCTTTTTTGTTTTTTTTAAAGCCCTGTTTCATCCTTTCTTTACTCTTCATGATTTCTCGTAATCGATGAGGAATCTGATTGAGGTGGTCGTCTGATCCAGGGTCTGCATTTTTCTTTGACTTCTTTTTACTATGATAAGACAAAAAACTTTTCACTTAGAAACAAATCCCAAACAAAACAGTCACTTAATGTCTTACAAAATCAGTGCTTTTTTCATCACCTTTAAACTGTTGGGTAATGAATTTCAATAATGAATATGTTAAAACAATCAAAATATAAGATAAATATCCTTTAAAACTACACCATCTAACGTTAGGGTCCTACAACTCAAATACACGTACATGGATTTCAAAGTCATTTATATATGTGAATGTACTGTTTATGGTGTCAACATTTCCAGGTATTGGACACAGTTTTAAAGTTTGGGCACAGTTTGGGCTGTTGAAAAGGAGATTTCAAACCCTAAAACATGTAAAGTTAACCAAACAACACATCTATAATGAGGTAAAGTTGGTTTTATATTCAGATATTCAGACATTCTCCTTAATAATATAATTTCAGAATAGTATTATTTGCAAAATCTAAGTAGCAAAATCATATTAGCAGCCAATGACTATTAAAGTTAACATTGTTCACAGTCAAATAAACAGTGTTAATGTTGTTTTAAAGTCACACTTGCATGCTAGTTCCGATCGAATATTCAAAGTAACATGGTAAACAATATAGAGACTTCTAAATGAACGACTGTGCGAATATAAAACCAACTTTACCTCTCTCTCTAGGTATACCAACTACAAACTCACAATACTTATAAACTAATCACTCAGGATCTCAACCATTTTCTACTAACTACCATCACATATTTAGTGAAACTAATGATTCTGAATTCTGCTATTAATGGATATTTGATTATTGAATTCATATATACGAGTTGACGTTACTTCCAGACATAGCTAACGTTACAAATGTCACTGACACACCGTTTCTGAAGTATTGAGCTTTCCATATACCTGAAATGTTTCTCATTCGTCTGTTTGAGTTGTTTTTCTGGTTTCATTGTGTATTTCTTGTGTAAACAGCGATTTTTCCAGTTGACTGTAAACTCGTGTCGCGTGTCTGTGTTCCTCCAGTCTTCTTCTGCACCGCGGAGAATTAGCAACACACACCAGCGAATTACTGCCACACACCGGCTGAGGAGGGAAGCTACACCGTTCGCGCCGTTTTTCTTCTGAGGTGATTTATATTTTAAGATTTTACCAAAATATATCACATATCTTAGGGTTTTTTTCTATGTGTCCATTTTTATTTGAGATTTAAACGAGTGAATTAGTAAGCTATGGTAATATTTTGAACTTATTTTCAAGTTTATTACCTTTTGTCAGTGTGGCGGTAGGCTACATCCAGTTAATGACAGTTCATAGATATAAACACTAGATTTCACATAGGGACCCTGAGCATGCGTCAATAGCGCCGCCACATTGGTACAGTGCTAGGACAACGTCATTCAATCGCACTAGTCAAGACAGTGTGCCAATGTGAAGATGCTGGACTTTAGCGCTGTGTACGGGTGTAGTAACAAGCAAACAAAGAAAACAAAGCACAAAGTCATCACATTTCATAGGTAAGATTTCGTTTTTTATGTTTTTGTAAGTTATGAACTTTTGTGCTTAAAAAGTAACGTTATTGATGATAATACAGTCTCTCACAGCAGTGACTATAAGGCAAAGTAGCACCAACTCGCACTAAATTCTAAGCTTTGCTAATTTTGTTAAATTTTTTGTTGAGGGTAATGCGTTTCCATGCACACAAAAACTCACTCTTTGTCAGGAATGCCCGTGCGGTCACATCCTTTAATGTAGAAAAGTGATGTTAAATTATTATTATTTTTCGCAATTTAAAAAAATATTTACACACGGACCACCGGGGAAAACTCCCAATTATAGATATATGTGTATATGTGTATTTCTCTGGCTTTGGATGGCCATAGTCCTCCAAGTCCTCCACTTCACTTTGGTCCTGCATTCATTTCAAAGGAGCGCTACCCTGTACTAAAATGGCGGCTCTATTGACGCATTCCTTCTAATAGACAACAGTAGGGTAGGCGACACCTAATGTATATATCTGTGATGGTTTTATATACGCACATTCGTTTAATTTTAACGGTCTCTACATTGTTTACCGTGCTAATTTGAATATTCGGTCTAAAATCAGATTTACGACTTTAGTACAACATAAGCACTATTTAATTCACTGTGAACAATGTCGTTTGTTGATAATATGATTTTCCCTATTTACATTTTGCAAATAATACTTTTCTGAAATTATATTGTTAAGCAGATGGTCCAAAAGTACAAATATAAAATCAACTTTACCTCAATCATGTAGGCTGCTCTAGTCTGTACTGCAGTAATGCCAGATATGATTTTTCACTATATTATTTATTTAGGCAATTATTGTAGGCTGTTGGCCTATACAGCAGTCATTGAAGTGGATTAAAATATTTTTATAACGACTAAAAAGTGGATTAAAAGACAAGAAAGGGTGTTTTTAGTTTTAGGACAACTTTGTCTTTCATGAAAGGTTTTGAACTGCTTAAAATGTTGACTACACAGTATTTACACTGTTCGTGAATACTGCAGCAGTATACAGTGAACTGATAAACTCTATAGTATACTTCAGTACTACAGTAAACTGTGGTGTATTGACTTTATTCTTCATGTTCGATTGCAATCTTTTTGCCTTGAGACTTTCGGTCTCATTCACTTCCATTGACTTTTAGTTGTTAAAAACAGCTTGTTATGCTGCTTGATGCTGTAAACTGACATTTATTAACATTCTTCTCCTTTTTTATGTAGCCTATTGTCTTGAACCAGTTGTTTGTAGAGCAAGTAGTTTAACTGTTTTCTGCCATTTATTATTCATTTCATCTATATAGGCAACTGAATCAGAACTTCTAAAGCAATCGCAATAACAAATGCACTTCCGCATTGCAGAATAAGACAAATTACCGGTTTGTAAACATTCAGGATAGAAGCGCAAAAAAAAATTGGGAGGCTTGCATTTACAGCGGGGGAATGACATCTGATGCGGTACAGAGTTTGTTGTTGTATAGAGATAAGTTATTTTGATTACATATTATATATATTATTTACATAATGCTTTCAGTGTATTATAACAGCTTGTCACCCAGTGATAAGCACAGTTATTCAGCAAAATTAACTTTAAAGTGAGTGGCGTTCGTCTGACAGGTTTATTTGCGATAGCACCCTCCCAATGGATATTGGATAAGACAAAATGACCAAACATTCAGCTCGAAATATACAACTATCTCTTTGAAACTCCAAGTGATTTTGAGAAATTAAAGGCCTACAAGTCTTTGGATGCCTACAATTGTGTTTTGTGTGGTCATGTGCAAGAAATAATGTTCCCTGATTACCAGATTCAAAACTAAGTAGTGCTAAAAACCAAGGCTCTGCCGAGCCAAAGACAAGGAAAGAAGACGGAGCTATACAAGGCCTGGGTAATCATCAACAAGCAAAACAACTGCATTCTGACAGCGAACTGCACCTTTACGGCAGGGTATGGGAACTTACATGTTTACATTTCATTCTAACCATTTAGTGTCTGCAGTTTAATTAACCATATTTAACTGTTTTTGCTGAAATCATTGCTGCAATCAAACAAGAGTAATGTACGTATATGATTCAGCATAGCGTGAACTTACCTGAAATAAAATGAGAACTGCAGAGTCGAGCATTTTTTATTAGGTCCTCACTTCATTCAGCTCTTATGATGGCTGTTAGCCAAAGACGTCTGCGGTTAGCATTAAAAGCAGTGTGGTGTACTGTAACATTTAGGTTTTCTATTTTTGGACTTTCGATTTTGGCATCATCGCACAACAAAACATGTTTGCGATTGCAACCGGTCTTTTTTTTTTACAACCGTTATGTGTGGTTGAACCTGTGTGACTTCATGTGGGACGTAGGTTGGTAATTCCCCTATAGTTGAAGAAAACTAGAACAGTAAGCTATTGGGTAATTTCACTAGTTGTTGTACCCAGAGGTGAGGCCAGAAATTTTAAAGTGGGTGGACCTAGGGTGGACCTTAGTGCCTACTCATAAACTAAGCAGACTATATAAAATGATTTTCTTATATCTGTCAATTCCAATAATATTGTAATTGATTAAATGAAGTGTGAGCTGATATGTTTGAGTAAATAGCAGCAACAGCAACAGTTGGAGATTTCCATTTTCGTGCATTGGAGAGGGACTTTAAACTTGATTGACAAACAATGACTAAAAAGATGCTATTAATCGTCAACATTATTTCATTTATAATTCACCCTACATTAATTACATGCTTTCTATTTAGGATTTTTTCCATAATCAAAATATTTTTGTCTGGATGGACCAGCCTTTAGTTTGAGAGGGCCTGTGTCCCCCTGCCCCTTACGTAGCCTTGCCACTGGTTGTACCTATTACCACAGCAACTAGAATCACCTCAGCAGTTTAATTCAAGTAGTTTACTAGTATGGTTGAAAATTTTCCACCATCTGCCACTCCCTTTTAGATGGTACAGTTTGTGGATGCACACATATAAACCAATTAAACTGTGCATCAAACTAACTCAGGTTCACGTTAAAAATACTCCTGTGAAAGCCCCTTTAGTGAAGTTTAATTGTGCCCAAGCTTTAGAAAACACAAATTAAGTGATGCCATTTGGAAAAATTTGTTTGAACTTAATATAATATTTATTTTCATAGGCTTTCACATACAGTAACATGGGCTATTGAGAGTTTACATACAGTATACAGTAGAGGTAATAACTAAATGTCCGAAACTTTGTAATTGTAAATGTTGCATATGAATCATAAGGTATTTTCCAGCCAATGTTACACAAGGGAGAATAAAAGCTGCATTTTGCAAAGGTGCTTCACCGCAAAATTGGTTTAATAAATTGGTTTCTACTTTTACCAAAACATTAGCTTTACTTTCCAAGAGCATATACACTCAAAACTCAGGCTCATTTGAAGCCTCTTAAAATTAGCTGACTAAAGCTTTCCGTGAGCTGGGGACACCCGGATGACCCTCAGTCTCCACCTGAGGGAAACAACATGCTCTTTGAGTCCAGAAAGTGGACAGATGGATTATTAATACATTCAGAGCGACCTGACTCACGGTTTCCTGAGAAAGCTCCACTCCCAGGTACCCACAGTGACCTGCCTGCATAGCAGCATCTTTGTGACCTGTTTACATGCTTATTCCTTAAATATACTGTATTTTTTACTGTATGTTTTATTGCATAACACTGATTTCTGCTATTTCTTTTTTTTTTCAGACCTACACTGGCTGTTGTTCAAAAAAGTCTTTGCGATCAGGTGGTCTTCCATGTAAAAAAAAAAAAAAAAAGATTTACAGTAACACATGAAGATACCTAAATAGGAATTATCCTATGCTTTCTGTCGAAATTGTTTATGACATATTTTGGGGGCCACATTCCAGGAGGGGTTGGGAAGCACCGGTGAGGAAGGGGAAACAAACACCATAAGGGGTCATCCAGTTTCACCCAAGCTAATCCAAGTTTGGCATGGGTTTTTACGACTGGCGGAGCACTTGTGAGAGCGATATGTCTGGATGGTGGTGTATTTAGACATACTGGTGGATAATTTTAAACATTAGCTCAGAGCTCATTCTGAACAAACATTATGTGTCTAACATTGTTATCCATAGCAGATAAATAGGCAGAGAAATCCCTGAATAAGAGACACACTTTTGTACTTCTGTTGTGTGAAAGGACACATGCACTGTAAAAAAGTGATTAGTTACTTAACTTTACAGGTTCTCAGACCAAATACAGCCACACTTCGTTAAACAGCCACATGGTTGTAACAAGTGTGTAAACATGTTGCCCTAAAAGCTACATGTTGACTTTACTTACATTACATTTAGTCATAGCAGACGCTTTTATCCAAAGTGATGTCCAAATGAGGATAAAAGAAGCTTTCTAAGTCACCAAAAAGCAGCGATATAC
This sequence comes from Danio tinwini, assembly GCA_903798205.1. Classification (NCBI taxonomy): domain Eukaryota; kingdom Metazoa; phylum Chordata; class Actinopteri; order Cypriniformes; family Danionidae; genus Danio; species Danio tinwini. The sequence goes on from CAIGQZ010016425.1 coordinate 289,077, forward strand.
TGTACAAATGCCATTAAAGGTCTTGGTTTGGTCAGTTTTTTTTTTACTTAAAGGGATAGCATATCTAAAAATGATAATCTACTATTAATAATTATTTAATTATCAAAGATATTTTGAAAAATGTCAGAAACCTCATCGACCTCCATTGTAGGAAAAACATACTATAGGACTCAATGGTTACAGGTTTTCAACAATTTTCAAAATAATTCATTTTGTGTTCAACAGAAAAAAGAAACACAGACAGCTCTGTGACTAGTGAAAGGTAAGTAAATGATGACTGAATTTAAATTCTTAGGTGAACTATGCCTTTAAGTATTAAAAACCTTCAATCACTAGCATAAAAGTGATGGGTATCAATGGTTATAGTGTTCCAAATTTCTTTAATATATCTTCAACTCCAAAACAATCTTGTACTACAAATATGTCTAACATATATTGTGTTCAGCAGGACAAAAAAAATCCTCAAACTAGTTTGGAACAAGTCAAGGGTGAGTAAATGATGACGGAGTTGTCATCTTTCCCTTTCTGGTAAAAACATTATGAATGATGCTTCATGATATATTGCATGTCTCATAACACAATCTTAATCTTTTTTCTTTTGAGACAGCATTGAGTCATGGACAGCAAGGTACACAAACAAAGACCTAGACATTTGGTATTGACCTTATGAATCATTGAGTTAACAACAAACCAACAACACCAGAGCTAGTTTTGTCTAGAATGCTATATCTGAAAATTCCACCTCACTAAACAATCTTTACAAAAGTGTTGGATTTTTACTGCCAGCTCAGCGTCGCGACAATCACACCACTGCTCCGTGAATGAACCGTTTGGGAACAAGGAGATAGAATCTGCATGAGTTGATGGTCATGACTCTTGCTCAGAAAGAAAAAAAAATCATCAGTCTACAATTTGCAATGGTGCCATTTTTAGACATGAGCAAGAAGTTATGTTTTGAGCACTCAGTAGATATTGCGCCTACACTGAAAAATAACCATTTTATCAACTTGTAACTCTTGTTACACCTAAAATAATTGACTTGTTTTAACTTAGTATATTACACTTAGCAGTAATGAATACAGGTTGGAAACGTAATTTATTGTGGTGTAACAAGCTGGTGTCGTTTTTTTAGCTTTCTTTTTTCTCAGAGTAGTATCAGTTAAAGGGATATGTCACCCCAAAAAATGTAGGATCTGTCATCACTTACAGTTTACTTGCCAAACCGGTTTCAGGTTTTTGTTCTGGTAAACACAAAATATTGACATTGACATCTATAGGAAGACCTAAAAATGTTGTTCTATTTAGTAGATTAGTAGATTTAGTAAAAAAAAAACTCAATCTGAGTAAATGATAGCAGAATTTTTATTTTTAGGTCAACTGTCCCTTTAAGTCAGGGGTGTCCAAACTCGATCCCCAATGGATTGTCTGGGTTGAATGCCTGATCAAAAACTATTCATAATCATATTTGGTGCTTTTTATAGTCTATTGTCTTGACATTTTAACAAAACAATCATATTACTAACATTATTATCGATAACTACAACTTAAAGATATGCATAGTTAAAATAATTGAAACATTTGTAAACATTAAATGACGTCTTTTTGATGTTTTTATGTATTTATATGTAACATTATATATTTACATAAGTAGTAGGACGTCGTAGGCTATCTAAAATAAAAGCTTTACATATGACTTTAGTTGTACATCACTATACAAAATACATAACTTAAAATAGTTATATGTCATTATAACACTCTTTTAAATTACATACATTTAAACGAGATTTCACTGCATTTATATAAATTTTTTTTTTAATCAGGCGCTACAAACTATACCTATTACAACTCCACTGAACCAATAGGATCCTGAGCGGACCCAATTGTCAGGGGGGACTTGATTTCTCATGACACCAGTGTCCTGCATAGTTTAGCTCCAACTTCTTTCAACGCACCTCCCTGGACGTTTCTAGTATACATAGAAAGAGCTTGATTAGCCTGTTCAGGTGTGTTTAACTGGGATTGGAACTGAAGGACACTGGCCCTCCAGGACTGAGTTTGGACACCCCTGCTTTAAGTACAGTAGGGAAAACTGCAAGTTTAAAGTTGTTAGTGGAACACTAATTTATAGTAGAATTGAATGTACTCATTCAGTAAAATAATAAATTAAATGCAAATTAGACTGTTAAAATTGCAGCCTTGCTCACTGCAAAAATTATCTTTATAAAAACATTTTGCTTGCCCCATTGGCAAATTATTTTGCTTGATTTAAGGAAAAACTCACTTTATTTTGACATATAATGTCTGAAAACAAGACAATATTTTTACTTGTCTATAAAATGCTTCTTGTATTATTAATTTTTAGATATTTGGACAAAAAAACAAACAAGGGTGTTTTGCAAGGGTGAAAGTATTGACCTTATTCTTTAATGTGGAAGTGCGCTCTTTTTTTGCGATTGTTTTAGAATTTCCGATTCAGTTGCCTATGGGAGAAATGACTAGGAATAATAAACGGCAAAATAGGGTCAAACTACCTACTCTACAAACAAGTGTTTGCACAACTATACAGACAAAGCAGAATAATATAATAAAAAAATATCAACAATGTCTGAAATATTGCAACACAAAGCAGCAAAACGAGCTGTTTTTAACATCTAAAAATGAATGGAAGTGAATGAGACCAGAAGTCTCGAGCCAAAATGATTCAAATGGCTGCTCCCGCATATACGCAGAGAATAAGGTGAATAGAGTGAAAAAAATAATAACCCACTGTATCTTAAAAAAGCCTATCACAAATCAAACATGAACTGATGTAGTATCTAACATTGTTGCTTTTATGTATTTATTTTATATGCTTCATATTATTTTAGATATATTTAAAATGCGAAAGTCTCTGATTTACAGAGCTAGTATTAATTAGATTTTAGTTATATAAATCATATTTTATTAAAACATTAATCAGCTTGGCCGTCACGGTGGCGCAGTGGGTAGCACAATCACCTCACAGCAAGAGGCGCAGGTTCGAGCCCTGGCTGGGCCAGTTAGCATTTCTGTGTGGCGTTTGCATGTTCTCCCTGTGTTCACGTGGGTTTTCTCCGGGTACTCCGGTTTCCCCCACAAGTCCAAAGACGTGGTACAGGTGAATTGGGCAAGCTGAATTGTCTGTCGTGAATGTGTGTGAATGGGTGTTTCCCAGTGATGGGTTGCCGCTGGAAGGGCATCCACTGCGTAAAAACATATGCAGGATAAGTTGGCGGTTCATTTCGCTGTAGCGACCCCAGATTAATAAAGGAAGTAAGCCAAAAAGAAAATGAATGAATGAAACATTTATCAGCTCTTGAGTCAAGCAGGAAGCCGTGTTACTCTCTGTCTTTAATGAAACAGTGAACTTTAATAAAATGCTAGACACATATTGATATTTTTATTATTTTTTATTTTATCACATTCATGGAAGCCTTAAAAACAGGAAAACGTTACATTTAAAAAATCTTGGAACAAAATTCAGGTCTTAAAAATTGAAATTCATTGTATTTTAAAAAGGATTTTACTCTACACTATTCCTTGTTTATGACTGGAGTGTGTAACAATCCCCCTCTTGTTTCTTCTAAAACAAACAAAGACACATTATTTTGCAGTTCAGATGGAGGCCTGTAATGCTGCAGGAATTGCACACTTCACCTTTAACTTCTGAAGGACCTCGTGTCCATTCTCAATTTAGATTTCCACAGGAATGCTTTAACCAACTGGGTTTTGCTTGCTGCGCAAATAATAAATATACCACGATGCCAGCAGCTTCATTTAAATGGATTCCTTATCACTGGCCGTGGCTTCCTTTCAGAAAACTATTTTATTTCTAAAATAATCTCGAGCTAATATTTGCCAAGGCTAAAGAAGGCACTTGTGGTGAGAGAGAGCACAAGATGAGCTCTAGCTCTGAATCAAGCCTCCAGATACCACACGGCTCCAAAACGGATGAAACCGGCCACTGACGCAAATCCTGAAAGACGGTGTGCAATCCAAGACACCACCATATATTTCCCTCCTCCGTGTCTCTGCCTTGTCTGTTTTTATGTATCTGTTAATGGGACTTCTCAGAAGTGAATGCAGTGTGTCATTATGCAACAATACAGTAGCTTCAAATAGAGTCGTTGTGCAATTGTATTTGTATGTGTACACATACGGTGCCCCCCCCCCCCCCCCCCGAAAAATTTGGACACTAAAGATGTGATTTAAAAGTTATAAAAGTTAATGCTCATTTAGATTTTTGTTGTGTAACCAAAAAATACAAAAACAAAACAAACCCTTCTACCCCCTGAAAATATGCACAAACTCTTTTCATTAAAAATACATTACAAAATTAAGTTTGTTGGGTTTCAAGCCAATAATATAAATATATGCGTGTTTTTCTGCACTTGTGTGCATAAATTTAGGTTTTGGCTGATTTTTGGTTGTAAGTTTGTGGAACATTGTTCAGTGTTGAAACACACTGTAAAAAAAAGCAGCTCCAACTATTTGTTATTAAGGCTTGCTAATTACAAAACATTCTCAAAACTTTCTAAAATATTGTTAGTTTTTTATACCCAAATTTGGCTTCAACTTTACAAAGATTACAATATTAGCTGGATATGTGTTTATTAGTTCATTCAACATTAGACATTCTAAATCTTGACTGGATTTGAAAAGATCTCTTCATTTAATGTTTTAATGTGTATAACTGACAACAAAATAAAATGTATTGGTCACACTTTATTTGATCTGTTTGTTGAATTTTAGTTACATTGTATCTACATGCCAACTCATTTTCATTAGATTATAGACCATTTTAATGTGGTCATGTCATTGGCTCATAACCATAACCTACTTGTTATCAAACTTCATAACTGTAACAAGAGGCAATTCAATCATAACTTGATGTTAAAACAGCTATCATAACATTAATTATCAATATGTGGCTCTTTTTGGATTCTGGGAAGCAATTTAAATTACAAAAGTAAAACAGGAAATTACAAAAGTAAAACAGGAAACATGTTGGGACCATTGTTTTTATTTACATTCCTCGAAATGTTAGGTTGGGGTTAGGGTTAGTGTAAGTTGACAAATGTACTTGCAAAGTTTTTTTATAGTCAATTAAGTGCGGTTTATTTATAAACTAATTTCGAGAGGATCACGTGCTTATGATCAACACGGCTGGCACCTTATTAGCTCCGTAATCTGCCCTATTAGATGATTACTTCGTCTTGAAGTTCCCCCCCTTCCACCCCTACTTCCACCCTTTTTCCTATAGGGCGACACGACGGCCCAGTGGCTAGCACTGTTGCCCCACAGCAAGAACGCCTCCGGTTCAACCTTCTATTGGGATGGTTGGCGTTTCTGTGTGGAGTTTGTGTCCCCGTGTTCGCATGGGTTTCCCCCGGGTCCCCCGATTTCCTCCCACCATCCAAAACATACATCATAGCTAATCGACTAAACCAATTTATCACCTAAGACAACCTTAGTTTACACTTCTCACGCGGCGACAACAGGGGAGTTCTCGAGACCTTCCTGAGCTCGAACTTCCCTCTCGCCCTTCTAACGGGAGGGAGCCCCAGGGTCGAGTACATTACGAACTCAGGGCTCTCTCCCGGGACAGCATGCCAATTATGCTTTTATTGATCATCAGCTAAGTGTGAACTTATAAAATGTCTGTTTAACAGTAGTATCAGCAGATATTAAGCAGACAGTCTACTAATACTCAAATGAACCATCAAAATAAAGTGTTACCAATGTAGTTTTTAGCTATAAGCCCAAGCAAGAGTACTATTATTACAGAATATTAATAGTTCTTAAGAACATTTTCTTAAAGGGACAATTCACCCAAAAGTAAAATTCTGTCATCATTTTAAAAAACAAAAAACAGCCATTGACTTTTAAATTCAGGCGATGGATGTCAAAGACATTGTTTTTTTTTAATATTATTCAGAATATATTGTTTTGAGGATGTCACGGTGGTGCAGTGGGTAGTGCAATTGCATTACAGCAAGAAGGTCGCTGGTTCGAGCCCTGGCTGGGTCAGTTAGCATTTCTGTGTGGAGTTTGCATGTTCTTCCCTTGTTCACGTGAGCACGCTCCAGGTGCTCCGGTTTCTCCCACAGTCCAAAGACATGTGGTATAGGTGAATTGAATAAGCTAAATTGGCCATAGTGTATGTGTGTGAATGCAAGAGTGTATGAGTGTTTCCCAGTGTTGGGTTGCAGCTGGAAGGGCATCCGCTGCGTAAAACATTCCGCTGTGGTGAAACATTCCCCTGATTAATAAAGAGACTTTAAGCCAAAAAGAAAATGAATAAATATATTGTTCTGTGTTCAGCGGAAGAAATTAACTCATAAAAGAATCCTTTGAGTGTGAAAAAATGGTGAGGGAATTTAACACAATCTCACGGCAATTCGTAACTTTTTGATTTAGTGGCTAATGCATATGAGTTCTCATTAGTAAAATTTTGTACGATTTGCTCATCCCCCAATGACGGTTAGGTTTAGGGGTGGGGTTTAGTGCCACGCCTCCTTTATAAAATCATACATTTCCGTACAGCTGAACTTGTACAAATTAGCCACTAAAATGTCGAAACGTAAAACACATCAGGCTGGGAATTTCTTCTTTTTGGGTGAACTTTTCCTTTTAATTTGTGTTTCAAAAGTGTATGATGAAACCCAGAGACCAGTTGGTTAAAATACTTAAGAATATGTTAAGTTAGCTCTCCAAAAAGCTTTAACATAATTAGTTTGCAGATCAATTTTGACATTTTTGAGAGGTATGCACATTTTAAAATCCAAAAAGTGTCCAAATTCTTTTTGCAGCCACTTTATATACTCTTCACTTTTAATGCACACATACACCCAATTATTTTATTTTATTTTTTCTGCTTGTTCAATCTTATTTAAAATGAGTTGAAACCATTTTGGGGGGGATAACTTAATTGTTTTAAGTTTAATCCACTTAAATTTGTAAAAACAATTAAATTAACGTTATCAATTTGTGTTGTTACAACATGAAGCATTTGTGTTAAACCCTGTATTTACCAAACATTTACATTCAGACATTTAGCAGACGCTTTTATCCAAAACGATTTGTAAATGAATGACATCACCACTGATTGAGCTAATACCTTCACCACTCCATTATTCAGCATTCTCAGAGGCACCAGAGAGGTTATTGGCAATAAATAGTTGTTGTCACCGTGTGAGGTCTTGGGGAAATGATACCTCTGTGTGTGTCCTCTCACATTTACATGCACTCATATTCACATTCCGGGTTTCATGCAGAAGCCCTGGAGCCAGGATGTCTTGACCAGAGCCTCATGTCCACTGTCCAGTGTTCCTGTCCGGGACAAACCAAAGCTGACCACAGGGAGAAAAAAAAATGTAAGCAAGAGAAAAGCAATGTACGTGGGAGGATTTACACAACAGAAATTACACACCTACTGTCAAGTGTCATTTCTGCGCCAAACCGAACTGCCAAAAATAATGATAGTTATAAAAAGTGCTCTGCCACTCAAACTTTCTTTAAAATTGGCCAGGCTTTGTATTTCATTCAGTATTGGAGTGATATTTATAAATAGAGCCACTGACCTGTTTGGGATTTTACCTCTTGGCAAGCTTTTCGTACTCAAGGTTCCCATGATCTGTCAGCAGCAGGAAGGGGTTTTGAGCTTGGTCCAGCCCGTGAATGCACACTTCACTCTAAGCACTGGCCAATTCCCCACCTCACAATTATGGTCTGTAGGAATAAGTTTCTTAAAATGCAACAAGTTTAATTTGGCCAGGTCACCTCCTACGATGGTCACCTTCCAAAATCAACATATCCAATACCTAAAATAATCAATGCATGGTGAATCTTCCTCAGAATACAGCCTAAAACAATACACTTACTCTCATGGGCAGGTGGTTGACTTTGCCCCTGCTCGGGCATTTGCCAGATAGTGAATTAGTGGCACATTTCCATGGGCAAATTGGATGTAATTGAGAGGCTTTTTGTATTTTACAGAATACTTCCTTTACTGCCATTTAGATACTGCTTTAACCTCTGGGTTGTCAGGCATGATTGCATGGTAAAGTAGTTCCTATACAATTATCAAGATACAAAAGACTTCACTAACAAATTATAGGATTATTGCTACAGTAGATTGCCATGGGAAACCTAAAGCCACAGGAGTGGACAGATGGAGGAACAAACAACAACAATTAGTCTTGTTCTTGCTCTAGCTGTGGGAACCTTTTTAAACAAGAAATTATTTACTTCAAATATTCCTAAAGTTCAAGTTGTGGTCTAATCTGTATAATTAATAATATATTGATTGATTGACTGATTGATTGATTGACAAAAACATCCCTGAACATAGATGAAGATAAAGAACGAATTCCTCAGAACACTGCAGCACAGTATCTACTTACCGCCGCCAACCTGATTTCACCGAGACATGTTACTAGATTAACATCTATGCTGATCCTGGAACAACATTCCAATCAGCCAATCAGAATTAAGGAATATGTTTACAGTTTATGTTAAGTTTAGGCTTACGGTTAGGTTTAAGCACTTCTATGTGTTTGTTACCAACTATTATTCTCCTCAGATTTTGGGAACACTTTACAGTCATGGTTGAGTTTAGGACTAGGCGATAGGTATGGATTATATTTTTGAACAAAAATGATATTCCAGGATCAAGATGTTATTCCAGGATCACAATAGGCTTGGTAAAATCATGACAAGCACTGACCACACCATTGGTATATTAGAACATACAGTAGTACAAGTGCAGTAAAGATGCAGTTTACTTCTTTTTACTCCATTTGTACTTTGGTGTATTGCAAATTGTACTGCTGTTGAACTTTATTGTACTGAAGTTGAACTGTGTTTATACTTCATTATACTGCAATTTTGCAGTTACACTTAATTTTACTGCAGTTATCCTTCTTATTGCTGCTGTTGTACTTCAGTTTACTGTAGTTATTTTTCTTAAGGGTTTATCTTTGACTTGAACTTGTTAAACCTATATTTTTGGTATGTGAGTACAATCAATCATTCCATCATTTTTGAGATATCCTCAAATATTTTTATAGTTTTAGAGTAAAAAATTTTTAGAATTTCACAGTTTTAGAGTAAAACATGTCAAACATATACAGTTGAAGTCAGAATTATTTGCCCCGCTTTGAATTAGTTTTTCTTTTTTAAATATTTCCCAAATGATGTTTAACAGAGCAAGGAAATTTACACAGTATGTGTGATAATATTTCTTCTTCTGGAGAAAGTCTTATTTGTTTATTTTGGCTTGAATAAAAGCAGTTTTTAATTTTTTAAGCCATTTTAAGGTCAAAATTATTAGCCCCCTTAAACTATATTTGTTTTGGATAGTTACAGAACAAACCATTGTTATACAATGACTTGCATAATCACCCTAACCTGCCTAGTTAACCTAATTATCCTAGTTAAGCCTTTAAATGTCACTTTAAGCTGTATAGAAGTGTCTTGAAAAATATCTAGTCAAATATTATTTACTGTCATCATGGCAAAGGTAAAATAAATCAGCCATTAGAGAAGAGTTATTAAAACTTATGTTTAGAAATGTGTTGACGAAATCTGTTCTCTGTTAAACAGAAAGTGGGCAAAAAATAAACAGGTGGGCTAATAATTCAGGGGGGCTAATATTTCTGACTTCAACTGTATGCTTTTAATTTAAACTGATCATTTTTGACTACCAAGCAAGCCAAAATCATGCATTTCAATCACTCTTACAACCCACCTGTAGTTCCATCTCAAACCCCTAGAGGCTAATAAATCACAGGGTTTGGAAACACTGACCTAGAAATAAGTTATCCATTGTTAAATGTGCAGAACTCCGGAAATATTTTGTCCTTCTACTTACTCTTGCTCACTAATCAGACTGCTTTTCCATTTAAAGTTTCTGTATTTCATGCACAATTGCCCATGATCCTACGTCTTGTTACTGTACAACTCCAGACATGTAAGACATGTCATGTAGGAATCTGCTTTAAAGAAAAAAAAAGTGGAATATATACATAGTATTGCGTGTGACTGGAGAATGCTAAAGACAGAAGTGAATTGCATCCTCAAAACATACAAGCAGTTCAGTCCAGAAACACTGAACAGACTTGCAGGTTCCAACACCTGAACATAACAAATCTAAATCACCCAGCTGCCAAAGTGGAGAATAAGAAAACCGCAGTCGCTACAGAGCTAAATCAGCTTACACACACCACAAGGCAAACAAATTTGGCTAATCGTGTTGTAATTGACACCACAAAAATAACAACTTCAGCCCAGCTGTATATATTTTAGTCAAAATGTTGGAGAAAGTGAATATGGGTTGACTAGACAGACGGCTGCATGATTCACGATTACAAACACAAAACAAACACTGAGTCAAAACTTTGCTCCACCTCCTCTACTGTGCCGTGACTTGCAGTGATTCAGGCATCCATGTGCTCTTTAGATGACCAGACGAGGCACTTGGGGGTCAGAAGTGTGACAAAGTGCCGTTCTCTGTTATGGAGACTATGCCAGGACTGCTCCATCTGTCTGGCATGTGTCAAAAATGACAAGAACCAGCAGAGTCCCAGCAGCAAGACTCAACTCCATCCAGAGTCAACAACACCGGCTCTGGATGAACATGAAAGCTCCTGCTCCAGCACTTTAGCATGAAACCATAAATGTTATAAATACCACCATTAGAAACTTCAGCGCACCAACTTTAAGAGCTGTTTAAACTTGGCCACTTCATGTGTTTTTATTCTGATCAGATAGCTGTCTTATTGCGATAAGCACAGGTGTAAATGCCCTCAGAAACACATTTGAGATTATATAAATCTGATTTCACAAACTACTTTAGAAGGTGCCCGAGTGCATTTCAGATTAATCTGGACAAGTCTAAATGCTTCTGGTTGTTTGTCATGAGGAGGCCATGATCAAACTGTCCGCACAGGCAGCAAGCGCACTGGGAGACCGTCGGCTGAAAGGTAGGTCAATCAAAAACATGACCAACACCTGTGTCTTTGCAGTGATTGGGAAGGAGAGAGTGGCCAAAGAGGGATATTGAAAGAAAGAGCAGAGCCTAATGCTGTGTTCACACCAGACGCGGAAGAAGCGATAAGCGTGAGTGATTTACATATTAAGTCAATGCAAAGACGCGAATAGAACATAAGTTCGAAAATCTGAACTTCAGCCAACATTTCCGCCGCATTAACCAATCAGGCTTATGATGTAGCATCTGATGTTGGTGTCCCAGGGGGAAATCCTCTAGCCGACACTGGACAACAGTTACTGAAACTGGGCTCAGCTTAGTCGGAAGCACCGCTAAAAGCCTTCATCATCCAGGTTAAGTTTCTAGAAGAGTTTATGAGCTCACAGAGCTGGGTGCACCTCTAAAAGGATCTAGTGGACTCAGACTAGGCTCCAAATGTATCAACGCTGTTTTTCAGCCTTCATAGAGCACATAAACACAGTTATTCCCTCAATAAAATCCATGTTAGCCATTTAGCAACGAAGCTACAGTCACCAGGCAGACAGAAGCCCTGCCCATGACTTGATTCCGCTTCTATTGTGAAGCGGATTTGATGCGCGAATGAAGCGAGTAAACTTAAAATGCGTTTATTTACGTGTGAACAGTGCGATTTATCCACACTTGCCACATCTGGTGTGAACACAGCATGAGAGCTACCTCCTTATGCTGGGCTTTTTGGGTTTGTTTAAGACAGAGGTGTCCAAACTTGGTCCTGGAGGGCCGGTGTCCTGCTGAGTTTAGCTCCAACTTGCTTCAACACACCTGCCAGGAAGTTTCTAATATATCTAGTAAGAGCTTGATTAGCTGGTTCAGGTGTGTTTGATTAGGGTTGGAGGTAAACTCTTCAAGACACCTGCCCTCCAGGAACGAGATTGCACACCCCTAGTTTAAGAAAATAAACATAAAAAAAGAGTCACCGATCCAGTCTTCTTTCTCACCCACACTATCTGAACGTCATTACACTGTTAAAACCACATACGTAAAACTGACTCCTCCCAAAAATGTAAACAAATAAACCTGAGAGCATGTTATAAGCTTAATGACAGTCAAATATAGCAGTGCTAATGCACAACGCAACACAATGCCACAGATGACTCTGTCATATAGCTTATTACGTACATTTTCTCAGGTTCAATTGTTTACATTTCTGTTTAGAACCATTTGAGTATTTAGATTGTTGGGTGAATTATGAAATAGAAGTCTCCATCATCCTGGACTAGGTCGTATCCTGAGCAGATGCTGTGGTGATCATGGAGGAGCGGAGAGCTTGACACTGATTCCTGAAAGACCCCAGTGACAGACGACAAGTCTTCGTATTGATCCTGAAGGGCCAGCTTGAACACCCGCCGGTGACCTCACACCTGCAGCTTCTCCATATTGGACGTCCAGCATTCTCCAGCCTGCAGCGCTAAGACTGCAGCTCTGGACAAGAAGTTTGGCCAGAAGAGAGAAATGGTCGTGCCCAACTGAGCCTGGTTTCTCTTGAGTTTTTTCCCTTCACTTTTGTCAATTGGTGAAGTTTGTTCCTCCACTGTCACCACTGGGTTGCATGGTTCGGGACTTGTAGAGCTGCTCATCGATAGATTTGCTCTTCAGTGTTTGAACTTTCAGCAGTGAACATTAAACCACACTGAACTGAACTAAACTGAACTTCAACTCTGAAAACTGGATTGACATGGTTTCAATTTACTATAATCTTCTATGTGAAGCTGCTTTGACACAATCTACATTGTAAAAGCGCTACAGAAATAAAGATGAACTGAACTGAATTGAATTAATATCAGGTGTAAACAGGTATTTTCCCATCTCTGAAACATTTAGTCTGTTTAAATGCACAATATTTCTGACATCAATTATAAATGTCTAGATGAAAGACAATACAGTTTTTCTTACACATTTTATGTTTCCCAATAGAAATACCATGCAAGCATAATCATGCTGTGCATGTAAACACAATGGGTTTAATTAATTGTGTAATACATAAAACAGTCAACAGCCTCATGTAAATCAATGGAAAAAAAATATATATGTGCATACATATTCAATTAGGTTTGACAAATAAGACAACCTTAAAGCATTTTGAATTCAAAGTCTGTGTCCTTTAAAAAAATAGAGAAAAAGATGTGAAATTTCTGATATACGATATGAAATATGATCAAATGCAGGCTTTATTTGTTTTGATCTATTTATTTATTACAAAAGCTTCATACCTAAGTGTTTATTTGAATGTTCTTTGTATGTTTAGCATTAACTGTTGTTCTGGAGGAAATCACGAATCTGCTGACCTTGTGTAACGGTCAACCTGTTGATGTTGTATTTTCCAATCATACAACACAATACACCACAACAACAGAAAACACAGCACATAACATACTTCCTGCTTGATTCTACATTAGCATTATAAATATATATTTTAACAAAAATAAAGCATCTTTCCACAGCCATCTTCCTATGACACCAATTTCCTATATCTTCTGTAGAATATAAGCGAGAATGAAATGTTACTGATAATACTTGCAGATCAACGAAGATGACGAGCTGTTCTTACATTGGATTGAGAAAGAGAGATGGTAGAGAGCAAGAGATATTGCATACATAAATACTTTATTCTGGCATAATGACGGCATCGCGTTGCCTTCGGAAAAGTTCATGGACAGGCAGTTTGAGCGCTTTGCTACTTTCTAGAGGCACATTGGAAATCGCAGCTAAAACGTTCTGGACCCAAGAGGACTTGATAGAGAGCAGCAGTGTGAAATAGCGTCTTCTATTTAAGCAAGGTTATATGACAACACATCCTTTAATATGCTCTTCCACTTTTTGAGTTCATCCTTCAGGCCAATCTGGATCCAAAAACCCATCCAAAGCATGTGTGAAGTTCATGGTCTCTACAAACGTAGTGTTCTCCAAAAGACGTTCTCCTCATCCTTGACCTTTAGCAGAGTCATAAAGAACAGAGAAGCGACACAAACATTGTCTTTGTCAGTTTCGTTTCCGCCCAGTGTTTGACCACTTAATAATTAACCAAATACCAATCTCGTTTGTCTACAGTGTTTGACAGAGTTTGTAGAAAGCACCTTTGGTGTTGTGTTTGTGTATAATGTTCCTCTGGATACAGTATCTTTTTTTTTTTTGAACAGCAATGGGGTCAGAGGTCAAAGTCCCAGTGCTGCTGCCGTATTATGTAGACACCGTAGTCCTTCAATCGCTCGTTTGATGTGGTTTCACCTCATGTCCACTGGAGGGAGAGAGAGAAAACAAAACACTTTTAGCGAGTAATCAATTTTATTCTAGTGGATCAGGATTTGTGATTTTTTTTCTTTAGTAAGACATGCAATTTGTGTTGAAGTGACACATCCCCACTGCACAGTGATTGTAGCGTATTACAGGACAGTCTGTGCACAGTTAAGAAAGAAACAATGTGAACAATTATGTGAAAGAACCATATTTGTGATCGAAGCCATCAATCCACACATTTTCAAACACGCTCTGTTCCAAAACCAAGCAAGCTGCCTATAGCTAGACACTAGTGTAAACGCATCAGATGGGCTTGCATCATAGTCTACTAGAGGAAGTACACACTTTTTGGCATGCTCATTCGAATGATTTTGGAAATAAGATCTTCTTTTGAGGAAATTAAAGGCATACAGTAGTTCACCAAAACTGAAAAGTCAGTCATACTATACTCACACTTCACTTTGTTCTAAGCCAGTTTAAGTTTTTTCTTTATTAAGGGTGCACTCACACAAGGCTATCCAAACCATGCAATTCGGTTGGGTTTTGGTGCAGTACGCTTGCAAAGCGCACCTGAGCGAAAAACTGAAGACGCAACATCACTTTTAAGGGACTGTTACATTCATTCATTTATTTTCTTTTCGACTTAGTCCCTTTATTAATCTGGGGTCGCCACAGCGGAATGAACCGCCAACTTACTCAGCATATGCTTTATGCAGCGGATGCCCTTCCAGCCACAACCCATCACTGGGAAACATCCACATTCATTCTCACACACACACACACACACACACACACACACACACACACACACTCATAAACTACGGTCAATTTTAGCATACTCAATTCACCAGTACCACATGTCTTTGGACTATGGGGGAAACCGGAGCACCCGGAGGAAGCCCACACGAACATGGAGAGAATATGCAAACTCCACACAGAAATGCCAACTAAGGCTCGAACCAGCGATCTTCTTGCTGTGAGGCGAACCTGCTACCCACTGCGCCACCGCGTTGCAGTACTGTTTCATATGGATGTATTAATCATTCTTACTGTTCAATGAACGCAAACTATCGTGGTTTATTACAGATACAAACCCCTCGCTGCACGTTAGCTGCACCTTCAGCAAACCTCCTAATACCTGCAGCACGAGGACTGTCATGATAATATATGAGCGTCAAAAGTTGTGGATCTGTTTGGCAAAATATGTACTGCATGTCACTGCATCCCTAAAACGATAAAACTAAACCAATGTCCACTGTGCTGAGCGAGAGCGCTTCTCTTCCTGTTAAACTGAACTGTCGCATCATCAATGACGTAAGCGTGCTCCGGCTTGGAAGGCAAAATGCAGAGTGAGTGCTGGCCATCGAGTGAGAGGGGACAATCAAGCGTGAGTATGCTCTAACACTCTACCTTTTTAAAATAATTATGCCACAAAAAATGCTCAAACAGTTAAACAAGTTGACCATTTTTTAATCCATTCAGCCAATTTCTTGTTCTGGCAGGGTCACTTTTAGCTTAGCTTAGCATAATGAATTGAATCAGATCTGACCATTAGCATTTCGTTTAAAACAGTTACATCGTGTAATACAACCGAAAAATGATAAATGACTTTTTTCTAGGCCAACTAGTAACTATACCCTCATTCTGGAGTAATAGTCAAGAAACCCTGCTGCTGTACCAGGCGGAGTGATATTAAGCAGCACATAAAGGCTGATTTATACTTTTGCCTGGCGCCGCATCTCGCATCTCCACTGACTGCACGTGCACCGCACGAAACGGACAAGGCTTTTATCTTTGACACGTTCGGCATTGTGATGTTCTTTAAAACGACAGGGGTCGGTCAAAGAAAAGCCACCTTAAAATCAGACAGATAAAGAGAGAAGTAGGAAGTTTCCGGAACTAGGTAATATCATTAATATCATTCAAGATTCTTAAACTAATTATTTTTATTGTTTTTAGACATTATTTTAATGGTTATAAAGATTTTTATAAGCATTCAGGATTTTCTAAATTAAACTTTAATGCATCACTTGCTTTTGTTCATGTCTCGGACAGTTTTACCTATTAAAGTTTATTAAAATATTAATGACAACAGAACATGGGGTGCTTTACAAAAATATATTTTTTATGGAAAAAATAAACCATAACCTAAAAAAACAGGGCATCAGTATACTGTAAACCGATAAGTTCAAATATTCTTGTCCAGTTATCAAAGAAATCATTTGTTACTTCATTTTAGTTTTGTAACTTTTAAATAGTTTTAAATTGACAATTGTAACATATACATCAGTGTAAAATCTATGAATGGGGGAAAACATGTTCTGTAATATTAAAACCACTCAGGTCTCCACTTTTGCCATAGCCTCTCTTTTCGGTTTTAACAAACTTGTCCCTCAAGCTTTTCTAAACGTTGCAACAAAAATGTTCTTCCTTTGTCTGTACAGTCGCACCTGTTTCAGACAAAATCTCTTGAAAGTGTTTCATATTTAACTCAAATCAAATGCGGCGCCACACAAACTGTTCGCTATAGTCGCAAAAAATGTTGTGCGCTCCACCAGCCGAAATCATGTCGCATGCACCCAAAGTGAACCTCCGCAAACACAGTAACGACTTCACATTCGCCGCCCGCACTCAAGCAATTGCGTCGAGTAAAAACCAGGCTTAAGAATGGTCTGTTTTCAGAAGGTGTTTCTTTAAAAAAAAAATAAGGTAATGTTTAGAATTTTGGAAAAATGTAACCATTAATATCCAATATCAATCCAATACATGCCAATGGTTACATTGTTCAATATATCTTCTTTTGTGAAGATACTCAAACTGGTCTGGAGCAGTTTTGGACGAACGATCCCTTCACATCAGAGTAGAGTCTAACCCAGACAGAGGTGCATTTACTGTAGGTATTTAGAGGAACCTGAGTTTAAACTATAAGGTAGCAACCAGCAAAACTAGTTCTGGCTGGACTTATTTTTGCTAATGTACATCACTGAGTTCCTATAACAGATGAAAAAGCCCCTATAAGATAAATCTAAAGGGGGTCACACACCGGATTCGCTGCTCATGGTTGCACCACACAGTGCCAGGCATTTTAGATGTCTATACATAGGTTTCTATCGGAGTACACACACCGGCGTCAGCAACTTAGTCAGCAACTTATCGCAGCGTCCAGCTATGACTCAGGACACGGTTCATATTTCTGCCGCGCTACAGAGCGCCATCTGAATACTTTCATTTTTAAATAGCGCGCAAATGTGCTTATCTGGTGTGAGATACTTCCAACCATGACTTGACATTAACTTTTTTGATCACCAGCCACTGTGGCTAGAAGTTTTCCAACATTACTAGCCACTCGCCATTTTCACTAGCCACAATTTTGTTGTTGGGAAAATATATTTTATGCATAAATTGACTTTGACATGCTAAAATGACTTGATTTAGACTTTGTGTTATGTCCACATGCCTCTTCATTCATTTCACTTTTTTGTGAGTATGACCCTGCTCAATGTGCTTGAGCAAATGGGCTGTGGTTTTACAGCGTCGCATTGCAATTCATTTTTATTTCACAGGACTTTTCAGAGCTCAACACTGAGGATTTACCAAATTTATCTCTGACCACGCCAAACATAAATAAATGATTACTTCTTAGCCACAGATGTTAAATAATCTGTTGAATCATGCAAAATATAGCTGTAGACAAGCTCTTTTCATTAAACAAAACCTTTCTTAAAAAACAATTACATTTCAAAAATAATTATTGCCATCTAAAACTATGCACAGTAGCCTAGTCTGTCCAGGCTAAAGGTCTCTCAGATCATTAGTTAACTACACATACATGGAGAGTTAATCTCCTATTAAAGCAATGTTATTGTAACAATGCTAATTAAACAATATTAATAAAAATTTCTGTAAGCAAAAAAAAGCAGGTGAAAAACATACTGTAAAGGATGATCATGCGCACATGGGTAATGTTAGGCCCATAATCTGTTCTGTTAAAAGAATAGTTAAAACAAAACCAGCAACCACTGCTGCTTACAAAAAGACATATTTTAGAAACATCCGGAGCTTTTGGAAGCAGCAGGACTGTGTGTGCACGAGCATCACTTTTTGTCCAGTCTATTTGAAAGAGAACCAATCGCAGTAGTTGCGTTTTCTCTAGGCACGGTTGCTTCGCGCCAGGAAACGGGAGACGTTAAAACAGGCATGCGCATCACATCACCAGTGCGCGCGAGTGATCATCCTCTCATTTGGTACTCACTTGCTTTTCTTTGCTCGCGCGAACACTATTTCTGTCGGTCATGTTGCTTCTCGATTCTAAGATAACATTTGCACGTATATTGGGCCATCTCTATTGTTGAACCCTGCTTTTAAGATAACTATAATTTAAAAATGATCTTCAACCAGCCAAAATTGGCTAGTGAGAGTGTCTGTCTAACCCGCCACGGCTGAAATATACCCGCATTTGGCGGGTTGGCGGGTGTTAATGTAAAGCCCTGCTTCCAACTGTCATGTGCACGCTGTGTCGCATCGGGTGTGCAACCTGCTTAAGGGTATGCTCATAGTTGGCATGTTTGGTTAGATTAAAATGATCTCGTGTGATTACTCTGTTAGTCTGTCATTTGGACCTTGATGCACACCAAACAAGCAGACTGAGAGCCATCTTCTTAGCCACTTTTTTTTGGAGTGCATCGAGGATTGGATGGCAGCAAAGAAAAAGCTATCTACATAAGTAGGCAATAGACAGCAAGGCACCTAACTTGGTTTTGAAACAGAGCTCAATTATACACATGGTGAACACAAACTGATTTTATGAACAAACACACAAACCCATGACACATGCAGCAAAGCAAAAGCACAGCACAGTGCACACATCTATGGTTTTTAGTGTCATGTGACTCTGATTGGGCACCTTCCCTCTCTTTTGATTGGTTCATGCCAATGATTGGTTTAGAACTGGCAGTAGATCTGACCGCAGATGTCCTACCTGCAGGATATTTTGGTCCGCTGAGTGTTAGGAAATGTTTGTCTTTTATTGAATATCCTTGTTGATCTGTGCGACCACTGCTTGCTTTCTGTGTTTCCGTTTTTTATGGTTTCTAACTTTGCGTGGGCCTGGAAACACAAGTTTGGTTGCAAGCAGATGATGGGCAGAGTTTGGTTGAGCAGATTAAAAGGTAAGCAAGAAAAGAAATAAAAGAAAGAAGGAATTTATGGCCTCGAGGAGGTGTAAAACAGACTGTAATTGCACTTCATAAATATTTGAGCCTTCCAACCCTTTTATCTCAGCACTGAAGAGCAGAAACCTGTTGAACCTGAACTCTCAGACACACTTCTACATGTTTCAGCATTCGCACTCCTGCGGTTTTTCTTATCCATTCAATTGCATCATCGGCCAACACAAGCTCGCACAAGCATTGACGTTTGGCAATAGCAGGCTGACCAACAGGTGTGTTTGATTGTGGTGACCGCACAATGCCGCACAATCCACAGCCAAATAATCATCACTGATCAGGCCAAACATTAAGCATACGTCCCATACATACCTGTGTCTGCCTCCACGTGCTCTATCACGTGATGCTGGGATGTGCATATGCATTCCAGGTGATCCTCTAACCGGACCAGCACCTCCTTCAATTTCGCTTTCTTACGCGACGCAAACTCTACCTTCGCCACCTGGAAGAACAGAGAAACCCCAGGTTAGGTGAGAAATTGAGTGTTTTTCAGTCATATGTGATGATGTGGCTTACAGGATGCCAAATATGCATGTCATTAACATTCATTAGCAGGTAGCATTAACAATACTGCAGAATTTTGCCATAAAGTTATTAACGGTTTTCAATTTATGCGGTAGATTCTTACATATTTAGGTTATTACATGCTCAGTTATAGCTCAGCTTCCACTAGCATACATGATGTTCAATTCTGCACGTAATTAGCATTAACAATACTGTATACTTTTGCTATAAAGTTATTAACGATTTTCAAAATATGCGGTATATGCTTATATTTTTAGGTTATTACATGCTCAATTATAGATCAGCTTACACTAGCATACAGGACGCCCTATTCTGCACATCATAAGCAAGAATTAGCTATTAGCATTAACAATATTGTATACTTTTGCCATGAAGTTATTAACGATTTTCTAAATAAGCGGTATATGCTTACATTTTTAGGTTATTACATGCTCAGTTACAGCTCAGATTACACTAACATATAGTATGTCCAGTTCTGGACGTCATTAGCATTAATTAGCAATTAGTAGCAACAATACTGTATACTTTTGCTAAAAAATTATTAACTTTTTTTAAATTATGCGGTAGATTCTTAATTTTTTTGCGTACTACAATGCTCAGTTATAGCTCAGCTTACACTAGCATACAAGATGTTCAATTCTGAATGTCATTAGCAATAATAAGCATTACCAATACTGCATACTTTTGCCATAAAGTTATTAACGATTTTCAAGTTATGCAGTAGATTCTTACATTTCTAGGGTTTCTTCATTCACTACCAATCAGTTAAAGGCAACAGTGGAAAGATTTGTAGAACAATTCCTGGGCAATAAGCCCAAAACATGCTACATGTTCCACTGTTAACGCCCCACAGCATCACACTAAACTCAAAATAACCACACAACCTTACACAGGGGTTGAATCGTGGCTTTTGTTGTGCTAATTTTAAAGCTTAGAGCTTTATTCCTACACACATTTTGTTAAATGCTTGACAGTATATATTCAATGTTGTTTTGTGTAGGATTGGACCATTTCTGCTCTGTGCTTGGACTATTATTGCTGGCTTAGAGAGCCGTTCATAAAGAAACTATTTATGCATTCACCTGTGCATGCTTTTACTCCACAGAAATGTACAGTTTTGCTCAGTTTTCAACTCTTTCCAGGGAAAATACGTGATGCACAATTTTAAAGATCTGTATCTTGAGACCCTACATTTTCCCCCATTCCAACTAACAAATTAATGCGAAAACATGTTGTGTGAAAGGCCTCGATGTCGTATATAAGAAGTGCTAATGTCTAGCACATTTTAAGTTACATTTTGAAGATAAAACATATGCAATATATGCATACCCATTGATTGTACATTTGCAATAGGATGAATAAGCATTCAAGTATGCACTTGTGTGTATTCTTCTGGCTTCAAACAAAATCAGTAAATTGAACGCATGACTCACAGAGTACAAATAAAAACTCAGTCTACCATGCAAGGGCAATTGGTTCAACATTATGGAACAAATGATGCAACACTTAGAAACTTCTGCAAATCTATAGAGAAACTCCAAAATGAAGGTGGGTAGAGCGAGAGACAGTGAGACAGGCTGGTTTCTGTCACTCTGTCTATCCGGGTTACTGGTTTATACCACTTTTTCTCTGTCCACTGCCCACCTCTCCCTCCTCTTGGACATTCTTGTGCTTGGTTATATTTACAGAGCCAAGTCTAAAACAGCCAGTGGCGTGCAAGAATGCTCTGCGACTGAGGATGAAGGCAGACTCCGAGGGGCTTGAGAACCAGTCAGGGGGTTGGGTAAGGGGTTCAGGAAAGGGTCATAATAAGAAAAAAAGGACTCCCCACACCATCCTTTCCTGCTCCCGCCTCAATATTTCCATTCAAATCCAATCTATCATTGCCTCTGCATCTCGCTTTCAAGTCCAGCTCCACCAGGTCTGAACTTCACACATGCGCTCGCCCACATACTCGAACACGCTTTATAAAAAGACCCAAGTTTCTCAGGAGGCCCTTCCAAGCACTATTTATAAACTACTGTGCTTTACGCCGCAATGAAAGCCCTGCAAAATCCCAGCGCAGTGCACTAATGGTGTGACATCTGATCCAGCCCAGACTCCAGCAACCCCAACCCCCTCTGACTCGCCCTGTGCTCTGTGAGGACTATTGTCCGGGGTTCGGATAATTGGCATTGGGATTTCCCCGCAAGAAAAGTTGATAAAGAAAGGGTGAGAGAAAGAACGGGCATTGGGAAAGGTGCATCATGGGTAATTAGCATGGGAACAATGGGAAACGGACATGTAGCCAGAGGACAGGCTGTTTTGTTGCACATCTGTCAGTGGGTAAATCTGACGACAAAACGATGTGGCTAAAAAGCGAAACTGAGATGGCAGACAGACGACTGGTGGGGCGACCCGAAGAGAAAGAGGGGTGTGGGGAGCAAGCGCTCTCATTGAGCGAGTGACAAAAAGAGGCCTGAACAGGAACAAGGGGTTCTGGGAGGAGGGAGAAAGAAAGAAAAAAAATCAGGGAAACTTTTATCTTGTGACCTGCATGTCTAGAGTTACAGAAAGAGTATGGGCGAAATCTTTGCTGTAAAACACACACACTGGCACTCAGACAATCACTAAGATAAGGAGAAAAAGCTGATCTAATCTGCACACTTCCTGTCACAGCCCTTTAAAAACGTCCCTAAACACCGTCAGAAAAGCGAAGAGTGAAAAGATGGAAAGAACACAGAATTGCAGATATGATAGCAATTACAGCCCACCACATTTGAGGAAAAGCAAACAAACAAGAATGAAAGAGAGCAGACTGAGAGGAGGAGAAAAAAAAATCACATAGGTTTTTTTGACTATATAACATGATGTATTTTACTGTATGGCCTAAAGTATACTTAGTTTGGTATGGAAATGCATGCACAGTACAGTGAACAGGATGCAAATTAAAACACCAGAGGAGTATGTACATAATGCATATAATGTATGAGCACTGCACAAATTACGCAAACCTAATTTCACCAAGTAGGCAAGTAGGACATGTTCCTGGATTAACATCTATGTTGATTCTGGAACAACATTCCAATCAGCCAATCAGAATTAAGGCATGTATTTACTGCTTATGTTAAGTTTAGGCTTACCATCAGGTTTATGCACTTCTACATGATTGTTATCCAATGGTTATTTTGGGAGTAATTTACAGTTATGGTTGGGTTTAGGGGCAAGGAATACATAGATGTTAATCCAGGATTGCATCGTACTTGGCAAAATCATGACGTGCACACAAATTAGGTAACCACATTTTACACTACTTAATTTGTGTGTCAACACTGAACCAGGTCACTATAAAAAAATAGATGCAGTGCATGTGAGTATATACGTTTTGCCACTACAGGTTATGTATTAACAAACAAACAAAGGTGTATTTAGAACAGACTTTGCAAGTTTGATATAAACATGATATAAGCAACTGCCTATTTTCATTTTGATATTGAACTTAACAGACACCAAAAATGTTAAGGCGTCGTGTAGCTACATATTTATATGACCGTCATCTTCACTGTATGCATATTTATAACAAAACGGAGCCTATAACTTAACTGCCTCCATTTTCATTGAAAAATATAAAAAACATACCCTCTCTTTTGCTGAAAATCTGTTTACATAATAAATAATGTTCATTATAAACGTATAACGTACAAGTTTATACAATATAGGAAATAAAGGCAAGCAATCAATCAAATGTGCAGAATCAGTGTATGTGGTTACATAAATTAATATATTAACCTATCTTTGCGCTCAGTCAAAACACATTACCTGAGAACAAGTAATAGATTCAAAAGACCAAAGTCGGGGAATATGTCTTTAGATAGAGACATGATTAATTAAATATCACGTTTAACATCTAGCGAGGTGAGATCCAGCCTTGATCAACTGTCAACTGATCACTGCTCGAAAGGTGTGCTCGAAGCACCCGCTGACTGCCTGGAGCTCAGACCTCTGCATACGCTGCAGCGCATGCCAAAGTGTGTGTGTGTAGTCACGTGATGTGCGTTTTCAGCGGTGTAGTGTGGACGGTTTCTTTTCAGAAATGCTAGATGAAATGCCAATGTGGATGTGGATCATTTTCATTCTTAAACGCCGTATTCAAACTAAACCGTATTAGTGTAAACGGGGCCTTAGTCACATGAATATAGCAGTGACTGCTGCTGACTATTTAAATATAGCGGGTTTGGTGTCTCATGTCACAAATTCAATGGCACCGGTAGTAATGATTCTCTTAGATCAATCTGTGATCCAAAGTGTGCATGTTTTGGTAATGGTATGGCTTGCTTGAAAACCTCTGCTGAAGTGGTACCAGGTACTAAATACGAAATGCAGAGGAAAAGCCCCCGAAAGTGAGCCATACTGAAGAGCACTTGAAAATGACCATAAATATAATTTACATTCCAAAGAATGCTTGGTGGTTTCAAATCAAATTTAGGTAAAATAAGGACAAACTTAACCTTTGGGCTAAGCTTGGCCCTTTTTGGAAAACCCATGTTCCATTATATTATAAATGCATTACTGTAAACAATAGTTTGCATGCTTAAAATATTTAATTCAAGTATATTACAATATATTTGAACACAGAGCTACTGTATGTTGTTCAGTCTTTGTCAACTCCATCAGCATTTCCACTCCAATACAACAGTGTCTTTTGGAATAACTTCGGTTTCTGTATTAATACCACACTTATTCGATTTAGCACTATTTGCGTTTCCCCAGTGCTTGCGTCAGAGATGGGGCCCGTATCCTCACCAACCTGGGCCATTTGAGCCTCTTAAACACCCAAAGTCAACACTCGCAACACACCTCATGCTTCCAGTGCCAATATAAACCATGTATGATTTCCCTTCATACCGACCTCTAAAGGAGGAATCCAAATCCAGCTCATCCAAACACATAAACACTTGCCTTTTGAACCACATCACATGCTGTATTCTTACACTCGCTCGCAAACATTCCAGATCAGGAATATCCTCACTTAGTCTCTTCATTAGGAAAGAACAGCGGTGTACTGGATTTAGAAACTTTAGAAGCCCGATTAACCCACGATGCAAATAAAATAAACAGCGCTCACACAATCTCAGCTGTCTATCTAGATATTTCTACTTCAATGAAACCACCGCCGCCTTGTTCATTGTTGATGCTGAGGAAAAGCTGGTGTTATTTTTGTTACAAAACAACAAATAAAGACTTTGTTTAATAGTCTCTTCTCCTCAGTGTCAGTATAGGGCACGCATTAATTCCATAACTATGAAAGTCAGTGAACCATCAACCAGCATTTTTCAAAATATCTTCTTTTGTGTTCTCATAAAGGTGTAAAACCCCATGAAGGAAAATAATTGATGAGGTAATTTTCATTTTTGGGTGAACTATCCCTTTCTGCAAGCTTAACATTTAATTAACCAGTAAATTATTACAGTTCAAATCAATGTTTTGTGTCTAATTGTTTAGTTTTGTGGCAAGTAGCCATGTAATAAGTGGGATAATGTACACCCAGCTGGGTGTTATTGCAAATTATTACACACTGTCTGGAAAACCTTACTTTGATTGGACAGTTGGTACATTAGTCCAAGATAACAACTGCTGAATAACACAAGATCAACCGGGTGAATTAGTGAATAGGCCTATGCTCACATCCTTATACAGTACTTACATTCACATTCATATGAGTCTGAGTCTGTCATGCCATTGTTTTTGACTGTTTTGCACCATCTTGTGAATGAATAATACTAGGTCAGTCAATTAGTTCTAGATTAGATTTGAATTATTTAATTTATTATTATAACTTGTTTCATTTCTGTCAGCTTTGCGTTTTTGACTGTTTCGCACCATCTTGTGACTGAATGTTAATGAATGCTCCATCACTGTTTTGATTTCTGTCAATTTAATTAAAGACTATTACAGCTCAGAACAATATTTTGTGTCAAATGTTTATGTTTTGTGCCAATTAGCTGTGTAATAAGTAGGATAAAATACATTCAGGATGGCTGTTTTTGCAGAATAAAGCATTTTAGTCATGTACAATAGCCCTCCGGTTAGCGTCGGATTGCTGATAGGCTTGTCGGGCTTTATTGTGTGATAACAACCTCTTTGATGTACTTTATTCCAACTGAAATTATGCCAGTCAAATATCAGAGTCAGCTTTCTGTCGTGCTCACAGATGTTTAAATGTGGCCTTTTTCTCACACTGAAGCTCTGACATGAGTCTCCTCTGTGTAAAATGAGGTTTATTCCCTCCCCCAGTTCTCCACTGCAGCACCTGTTGTTGTAGTACTGTGTGATGATGTTTGCATGTGTGTGTGTGTGTGTGTGTGTGTGTGTGTGTGTGTGTGTGTGTGT
>CAIGQZ010016425.1:315486-328967 GCA_903798205.1 Danio tinwini
TGTGTGTGTGTGTGTGTGTGTGTGTGTGTGTGTGTGTGTGTGTGTGTAAGGCTAATAGATACAAACTGCAGCACAGCAGTTCTGGGAAAACCATTAGCACTGTACACCAGGACTATAGCAAGATAGAGAGAGAGGAGGTGAAATGAGGTGAAACTCAGACTGTACAGAACGAATATGTAATGAACAGGAGGAAAAATGATATTCAATATGGAATATGTCTGAAATATTTTAAACGTTTTAGTTAAAAGAGCTAAATAACTTTTATTTACAGGATTATGTGCATACACATGGTTTGTGCGCATGCTGGAAATGTTCACTTCTTTTCTTATTTGACCTAAAGTAGCAACATTGGTGTTCAATTTTTTCTGCTGATTTGGCATTGGTTGCTGAAACACAATCTGAGCCAACAGATCTGGAGATTTGAGTCTCAGCTCAAGCAGACAGGAGCTGTACTAGCATGACAGGATCGACTGTTGAGTGAAAATACTTGCCTTAAAGCTACATTAAGTAGTGAAGAGTACCCTGAGGAATATGCTGTGCTGGTAATAATAATAATAAAAAAAGAGCAGCCATCAACTCCATCTACACTTTACATAACAGCTCAATCACTGCTGTGGAAACGAGGGAGGGATGGGCTAATGCCAGAGAACTTATAGGAAAGATAAAAGAATTGCAAGAGAGACGATCAGGCTGCAAGTGTACAGGTAGAGAAAAAAAATACAGACAGACAGATGCACAGACAAACAAATGGACAAACTGAAGGATGGACAGGCAGACACACAGACAGACAAAAGGATGGACAGGAAGATGAATGGACAGCCAGATGGATGAATAGACAGTCAGACGGATGAATAGATGGACAGTCAGCCATATAGACACAAACAAGCCAGGTAAATGAACAGATGGACAGAAAAAGTGGGACAGACTGACAGACAAGCAGAAAGAAAAACTGACAGGTAGAGGAACAGACGGATGGACGAACAAACAGTCAGACAGATGGACAGACAGACGAATGGACAGATAAATGGACAGGCAGACAGACAGACGAATGGACAGACAGAAGGTTGGACAGGCAGATGGAAAGACAGACAGACAGATGAATGGACAGACGAATGGACAGGTAGACAAACAGACATCCAGATGAACAGACGAATGGACAGACACAAGGTTGGACAAGAAGACAGAATGGACAGACAGACGAATGGGCAGACAGAACGATGGACATGTAGAGGAACAGACGGATGGACGAACAGATGGACAGAGGGATGGTCAGAGAGAAGGTTGGACAAGCAGAAGGGCAGACAGATGAACGGACGAACAGACAGATGAATGGACAGGTAGGTGGACAGGGGACAGGTAGAGGAACAGTCGGATGAATGAACGTACAGTCAGACAGATGGACAGACAGAGGGCTGGTCAGAGAGAAGGTTGGACAGGCAGAAGGGCAGACAGATGAATGGATGAACGGACAGATGAATGGACAGGCAGGTGGATGGGACAGGTAGAGGAACAGACGGATTGACGAACGGACAGTGAGACAGATGGACAGACAGACATATGAATGGTCAGAGGGAAGGTTGGACAGGCAGAAGGGCAGACAGATGAATAGACGAACGAACAGACGAATGGACAGGGCACAGGTAGAGGAACAGATGGATGGATGAACGGACAGTCAGACAGATGGACAGACAGACAGACAGATGGTCAGAGAGAAGGTTGGACAGGCAGAAGGGCAGACAGATGAATGGACGAATGAACAGATGAATGGACAGGAGACAGGTAGAGGAACAGACAGATGGACGAATGGACAGACAGACAGACAAATGACAGAAGGTTGGACAAGCAGACGGAAAGACAGACACATGGATGGAAGAACGGACAGGCGAATGGACAGACAGAAGGATGGACAGGCAGACAGATAGACAGACAGATGGACAAAAGGACAGATGAATGGACAGAGAGAAGAATGAACAGACAGACGGAAGGGCAGGCAGACAGACAGATGGACAAGTGGACAGACAAAAGGATGGACAGGTAGACAGACAGTCAGACAAATAGACAGCTGAACGGACAAACAGACAGTTGGACAAACAGACAGACAGATAGATGGATGGGCAGAAGGTTTAACAGGCAGATGGACAGAGAGACAGACGGATGGATGAACTGACAGTCAGACAGATGGACAGACTGATGGATGAACAGACAAATAGACAGATTGACGTATAGACATATGGACAGTCAGATAAACAGGCGGACAAACAGACAGGCAAATGAACAGACATATGGACAGTCTGACAGACAGAAAGATGGACAGAAGAACAGACAGATAGATGAAGGGATGGACAAATAGACTGATGGATGGACAGACAGACAGATAAAGAGAGACACAGATAGACAGAAAGGCGGACAAACTCCAGTAAGTGTTGCTAGTCTCATTATCTGGTGTTATGTTCCACACCCAGCAGTGTCTACTTTGAAACCAGCTTATCTCTGCAATGAACCAAAGTACAGCAGAAATGTAGCCAAGCGCACACACACACACACCCTGTGCAGCAAGGCCTATTCACAGTCTGTCTTTTTTATTTCACGGCCCTGAACAGCAGTAGCTTGTGCAGACCTGCTTCTTTTTCAGGATGAGAAGGAAAAAGTGAGAGAAGGGTAAATACATACTCTTAAGAGCACTTGCTTAAATATATATATATATATATCACCACAGCTGGAAAGAAATACACATAATATATTCTCGGCCCATCCTTGTGCTCTACACTGGAAAAAAATCCATACAAGACTAACATCTGTATTCATTTTATGCGGAAAAACTATATACATATCAACAGAATGACTCTATACAAATCAACGGATTCAGAAGATGGCGGAAAATGAGTAAATGGACAAAAAAAATTGCCTTTGTGGTTTCTTTAAACTATTTAAAACTACATACTGTAAATATAAACACAGCATCCCAGCCGACACACAACATCATAAGACATTAATATTAGGTTAGATATAGGTCGCTAAGGACAATGTTATTTTGACATCCAATAATGACGTTGATATTTGGTTGATTTTAGGTTGTGTTGGAAAGTGGCCAAAATCCAACGCTGTGCCAACATCTTAAACTAACATATTGACATTAAACACTGAGATTTATTCATCAGGTATGACAACCAAAATCCAACATCTGATAGACGTCATATTGATAACGTCCACGCAATGTAAAGCTGTAACATCATTAGACGCTGATATTTGGTTGTTTTTAGGTTGCAACGTTGGACATTGACGTTGGGTTCTGACGTCAACCCGATTTTCATATCCAAACAAAATTAAATGTCCCTCGATGTTGGCGTACAACGTCAATCTGACATCATGTTGACGTGTTGTGCATGCTGGGATCATTCAAAAGGATGGCTCTGGTAAGATATTTAAAGGTTTATATGAAATATTACAGTCTAAAATAACTGTTTTCAGTCTGAATATGACTTAAAACATATATTAGCTCTGATTTAACATCAGATTTCAGTGTCACATGATCAAGAAGCATTTTTAATCATCAATGTTGAGAACATATTTCTGATCATACACTGTAAAAAAATCATTGCTGCCTTTAATTTTTTAGTTGAATCAAATTAACTGTTCTAGTCATTTCAACTTATAGCAATCAAGCTGACAAAAAATATCAAGCTAAACTTAAAAAAAGTAGTTGAAACCTGATTAACTTATTAAAATAAGTTAAAGTAACATCAAAACATGAGTCATGACTTTTGTGTCATTTTTTACAGTGCAGGCAGTTTTCCTCAAATGGTATGAAAAGGGGTGTGGTTGTGCAGTGGGTGTGGCTTTAGAGTGGGTGTGGCCCTGATATTGATCACTGAGGATGATGTTTTTCTTCATGTGTCCTGCATTTTAGATGACAGGAGCTTGACTAATCTGACTTTAGCAGCACAAATGAGATCTGGGGTTAACGATATAACATCAGCATATTCTTCCACATACAGTTGAAGTCAGAAATATTATGAATTATTAGCCCTCCTGTATATTTTTCCCCCAATTTCTGTTTACAAACAGATTTTTAACACATTTAATTATAATCTAAAAATCATTTTTGCCACGATGACAGGACGTTATATTGTACTAAATGTTTAACAAGTTACTAGTATTAAGCTTAATGTGACATTTAAAGGCTTGTAGGTTAGCTAGACAAGTTAGGGTAATTAGGCAAGTCATTGTATAACAGTTTGGTCTGTATGCAACCAAAATATATATATATATATATATATATATATATATATATATTGCTTAAGGGGGCTAATAATATTGACCTTAAAATGGTTAAAAAAAAAAACAGCTTTTTTTCTAGCCGAAATAAACAAATCAGACTTTCTCCAGAAGACAAAAATATTATAGGGAATACTGTGAAAATTTCCTTGCCCTGTTAAACATCATTTGGGAAATATTTTAAAAAGAAAAAACATCAGGAGGGTTAATCATTTTGACTTCGACTGTATATATAAGTGATTTTACGGGATGCACTGCTTTTTACCTTGACAGTGCGGTGCTGCTTTTTAGAGGGATGGCAGCGCATGTTTCCGGTGTTGCAGCAGCCGGTGCATCGCTTCACCTCCACACACGGAGGCCAGATAAGGAAGTTTGCAGCAGTGGGATCCACTTGACTGCGGGGGATCTCGTAGATCACCGTCCGGGTCTTGCACATGGCCGGCACTGCCTCCTCTACTGGATTCAACAAATGGGTAAATCAATATGTTAGACGTACTTCAGTGCAAAGGATATTCACAATATAGCTTCTTTCAATAATTAGCACATGCATATTCAAACGAAACAACACAAATAAAAAATCACATGGTATGTGTATCTAAACAAAAACAAAAAAATAATAATATAATAAAAAATCTTCATTCATTCATTAATTTTCCTTCAGTTTAGTCCCTTTATTCATCAAGGGTCGCTACAGCAGAATGAACCGCCAACTATTCCAACATATGTTTTACGCATCAGATGCCCTTCCAGTCGCAACCCAGTACTGGGAAACATCCATACACACTCATTCACACACACACACACACTACAGCCAATTTAGTTTATTCAATTCACCTTTAGCGCAAGTGTTTGGACTGTGGGGGAAACCGGAGCATCCGGAGGAAACCCACGCCAACACGGGGAGAGCATGCAATCTCCACACAGAAGTGCCAACTGGCCCAGCCGGGACTTGAACCAGTGACCTTCTTGGTGTGAGGCGACAGTGCTAACCACTGAGCCACTGTGACGCCAAAAATAATAATGAAATCAAACATATATTATTAGAATAATACAAAATAAATAAAATAGTTTGGCCCAGGAAACCATCAATACAATTCACATAGGACATACAAGTACTGTACCAAGAACTAAAAACAAACGAAAGAATTAAATACCATAAAATCATTTAGCACATTATAGCACATTAAATTAAACAATAGGAACACAACATACTAAATACTATCTTAAAACAAAAATAAAATGTCTATAATTTTTATTTAAATAAGAAATTAAATGGAACGATAAGTCAAGAAATATACAAAAATAAATATATATTGATAAAAATGTGACCCTGAACCACAAAGTTGCATGGATACATATTTATAGCTTTAGCCAAAAATATATTGTATGGGTCAATATGATACCAAAAAATCATAATTATTTTATGCCAAAAAACATATAATATTAGGTAAAGGTCATGCACCATAGAGATTTTTTTTTTGTAAAT
Organism: Danio tinwini; assembly: GCA_903798205.1. Classification (NCBI taxonomy): domain Eukaryota; kingdom Metazoa; phylum Chordata; class Actinopteri; order Cypriniformes; family Danionidae; genus Danio; species Danio tinwini. The sequence continues at coordinate 321,248 of CAIGQZ010016425.1, forward strand.
TTCCTACTGTAATATATCAAAACACCGATTAGTAATTTGCATTGATCAAATTTAGCATTTTGATTACTAATTTAATTTATGTAGAATATTTTTTCAATATTTTATTTACAGGAATGTTTTATACATTACATACAGTCAACAACAAAAAAACAAAACAAACATCCCCAATACATATTTCCCCTTTGTGGCTTTAACAGAAGAGGCACATAGCTAACAGTCTGCGAACATCAAAGTCCTCAGGCGTCATAGAAATGCACAGCAAGTGTATGCATGGGTGCATACACAACACCAATACAGCAATAACAAACAAATAAAATAAGTAAATAAAAATGTACAAAGGAAAATATGAAAATATATATGATACACGTACAATGTGAATCATTCTGTTGAATAATTTAAAGGTGATTTCAGTGTTCCACTCAGATTTTTCATTTTAAGTTGTATCTCGGTCAAATATTCTATATCATAATAAGGTTTACATCAAAAGAAAGCTTACTTAATCAGTGTTTGAGTGATATATACACATATTAATATCCAAAAAGCATACCTGTCAACCCTCCCGCTTTTCTCTGGATTCTCCCGTATTTTACAGTTCTATCCTGCTATCATCCTGTAAAAGTATTTTCCTGTATTTCTCCCGTATTTTCAGTCTTTCTCTGAAGGATAAATAAATGTTAAGCAGAGCCTCCCTATACGCAACTCAAAACCGCCAAACCACCAGTGGCCACCCTTTGCTCCAAATATAAAAACAACGGGATTCCTTTTCCTTTTATTACAGGTGCCCATAGATATTTACATTAGATGTCGCCTACCCTGCTGTTGTCTATTGGAAGGAATGCGTCAATAGAGCTGCCATTTTAGTACAGGGTCGCACTCCTTTGAAATGAATGCAGGACCAAGGTGCAGTGGAGGAGTGAGGCCATCCAGAGCCAGAGATATACACATATACACATATATCTATGATCGCGAGTTTTCCCGCTGGTCAATATGCAAATTTTTTTTAAATTACGAAAAATTATAATTTTACATCACTTTTCTACATTGATGGATGTGACCGCACGGGCATTCCTGACAAATAGTGTGTGTTTGTGTGCGTGGAAATGTATTATCCTCCCTCTCTGTTTAACTTGATCTTGAAACACACTCCTTCTCCTGCTTTCACTTCTCATTCTGACGGAGGGAGCGATTTGTTTGTGAATGAATCCGAATGACTCGTTCACTTAGCCGACAAGTTTCTAGCACTGCAGCATCTTGTTGTTATATATTTTATAACATTGTTTGCTTATTTTATTCAACAAAACTAGCATAAGCCTAGTATTTAGTGCGAGTTGATTCTCTTTTGCCTTATGTTGAATGCAGTAGGTGACTGTATTATCATCAATGACGTTACTTGTTAAGCACAAAAGTTCATAACATAAAAAAACCAAATCTTACCTATGAAATGTTCTGCCTTTGTGCTTTGTTTTCTTTGTTTGTTCGTTACTAAACCCGTACACAGCGCTAAAGTCCAGCATCTTCACATTGGCACACTGTCTTGTCTAGTGCCGTTGAATGACTTTTGTCCTGAGAGCACTGTACAAATGTGGCGGCGCTATTGACGCATGCTCAGGGTCCCTATGTGATATCTAGTGTATATATCTATGACAGGTGCCGTCTCCCCTTCATATGCAATCCTCAAAACAGTCATATAGTGGCGCATGTCAGCTGATGCGCTACATAGTGATAAATAGAGGCTGTTTCCCAGATTCTGTAGACGCGATATGAAACGGAGTGAAAGTCTGGGTTTTGGGTGCGTGTTTAAACAGACATATACACATAATTAATAATAATAATATCTAAAGATGTCGATCTTGGTGTTTTTTTTTTTAAACATGACTAATTTCATCCTAAATGAACATAAAAAGTTAGGAAAGCAATCGAATGCTTTCTTTATAACATTAGATGTGTGCATTTTTAAAGTGACACCTGTTATTTAATGTAATCAAACGGGAAAAAAAATCAATAAATAAGAGATTCATTTGTTGCTCTTTAATCAGAATGTGTCAGTTATACACTGAAGAAACGGCTACTGAGATTTGATTGCTTGATTTTATTTCATTATAATACCTATTAATTTTATTAAGCTGAACTGTTTGCTAATGTATTTGCTGCTATGTATACTATTTATTTTTTCTTTTGTAAATAATAATGATAAAACATATTACTGACCATTTAACTGTTTATTTACAATGAAACAGCTCTAAATTAACATATTTAGTAATTTGGGGATTTTTTGTGCAGGGAGTCGGGGGAATCCCTTATTATGATGGGCATATCCCTTATTTTCATATCCCAATGTTGACAGGTATGAAAAAGTATCACTTAGGACTGGTTTTGTGGTCCAAGGTCACAAATTTATGGCACATTTATATGATAATCATTTAATTCTGTGCCATTACCACAGTTATGAAATGATTCTACTGTATGAATTAGCAAATAATCATACATTAAAAACTAAATTGCACAAACTGACAGCCATTTTTTTGTTCATTTCAGACAGCCATATATCTAAAACATTTGCCAGTGTGCTTTTTTTTCTGTCACCGGAGCCATCCTGCTAAACAAAAAGCCCCTTAAACCTGCATGAGTGGCAAATATTAAAGAGGGTTTTTAATATCTCTGAGCCTCCGTATTTACTCAGCCCAAAATAAGACAGACCGCATCACTTCCATCTCCACCTCCAGCCTCAAGCAACAGTAAAAAAGGCACATGGTTTATTCTGAGGCCTGATGGGATGATGAGGGGTCTGAATCTCCACACACACACACACCAAAAGGAAAGGATGTCAGATCTGTGTGTGCCAGTCTGAACTCTGCTCAGTTAAACGAGCTGCGACATGAACTCTGAATGTCTGGAATTTCCTGGCTCGGATGCGTTTGTGACCTCAGCACGTCCCGCCAATCAAAATACTCTCACGTACAGTCCAATAAAGAGATGCCCGCCGATCACTGCGCTGCTTTCATGGAGAAACCCTGGCATTCTCTGCTTTTTATGTGCTCAGAAGTGGAACTGCCAGTTATGTAATAAAAAAAAACTCGGACACTTTATTAAAGGGATAGTTCACCCAAAAATAAAAACTGACTCATTTACTTGCCGTGTCAAACCATTTTGTGTTTCTTTCTTTTGTTTAACATAAAAGAAGGCATTTTGGAGAATGTTAGAAACCTGTAACCATTGACTGACATAGTAGGAAAGACAAATACTATGGAAGTTTCCAACATTCTTCAAAATATCTTCTTTTGTGTTCAACAGAAGTAAGAAACTCATAAAGGTTTGTAACAAGTAAGTAAAGCGAGTAAATGATGACAGAATTGAAATTTTTGGGTGAACTATCCTTTTAAGAGAGTTTTGCATCTACAATCTGTTGAGTTGAAGTTTGGAACATTTTGGAAAAATGAAGAGTTCAGATGCAAAAACCTCTAAGTGGCATCTGGAATTTTCTACAATGAGCATTTTTCTCAGCACCTTGTGTTTATGTTCAGTTATTTCATGTTTAAAGCGATGATAATAACCCATTCTTTGTCATAAAAAATTAATTACTGATACTATACTAATTGCTGATATTAGAAAAAAATTTTAGTTGGCACTTGTTTTTGTTTTTTTTTTGCATCTAAACTCCTTAAGTTGTCTAAATGCACCATCAGTTGTATTATAAAGTACAGTATAAACTTTGAATTGCAATATACAGTTGAAGTCAGAATTATTAGACCCCCTGTTTATTGTTTAACAGAGAAGAGATTTCGTCAACACATTTCTAAACATAATAGTTTTAATAACTCATTTCTAATAACTGATTAATTTTATCTTTAACATGATGACAGTAAATAATATTTTACTAGATATTTTTCAAGACATTTCTATACAGCCTAAAGTGCCATTTAAAGGCTTAACTAGATTAATTAGGTCAACTAGGCAGGTTAGGGTAATTAGGCAAGTTATTGTATAACGATGGTTTGTTGTGTAGGCTATCAGAAAAATATATAGCTTAAAGGGGCTAATAATATTGACCCTAAAATAGTTTTAAAAATATTAAAAACTGCTTTTATTCTAGCCGAAATAAAACAAATAAGACTTTCTCCAGAAGAAAAAATATTATCAGACATACTGGGGAAATGTTCTTGCTCTGTTAAACATAATTTGGGAAATAAAAAAAAATATCTAATAATAAAATCAAAGGAGGGCTAATAATTCTGACTTTAACTGTACATATGGGTCACTGTTCAAATGTTCTATTTTAGTAATTTTATCAAATTAAAATGCCAAAATTTATTTTATGTACATAGAAACATAATAAATGCAGTGCAACTTTTTTCAAATAACATGTGAACATATAGTGTCAAATACATTTATTCAATTTGCAGTACTTTAAAAACATTTTTTATTACTCTGATGAAATATTAAAAGATTTCTGCATTCTCACTAAATATTTTTTGAATATTTTTTAATATATATATTTTTTAAATATATTATTTATTAAAATATATATAAAATACATGTTATTCTTTTGAACAATCTATGCAAGGTTTCCATAAGTATGTTAAGCAGCTGATTTAACAAGAAAATAACTGGAAACAATTTAACATTCATTCATTTTCTTTTCGGCTTAGTCCCTTTATTAATCCGGGGTCGCCACATCGGAATGAACCGACAACTTATCCAGCACGTTTTTCCGCAGCGGATGCCCTTCCAGCCGCAACCCATCTCTGGGAAACATCCACACACACTCATGCACACACATACACTATGGACAATTTAGCCTACCCAATTCACCTGTACCGCATGTCTTTAGACAGTGGGGGAAACAGGAGCACCCGGAGGAAACCCACGTGAACGCAGGGAGAACATGCAAACTCCACAGAGAAATGCCAACCGACCCAGCCGAGACTCGAACCAGCGACCTTCTTGCTACAACGCCACTGCGTCGCCACAATTTAACATATTATAAAATATTTCTTATTTGGCATGGGTATGTTTTTGGCATTTTTGACCCATACCCAAACAACCAGAAGCTGCGATCGTAATTTATTATTATTTTTTTTGTATTGTGATGCAGTTCCTAGAGAAACAGAATATTAAATGAGAAAACAGTGGGTGTGGCTAGTTTTTTCTACTGCGAGCTGAATGGATGCAGTAAAGTAGGCATTTCATTCAGACAGATCGGGAAAAGGGGTTTTGGAAGAGCTACTACAACCTAACAGACTCCTCCTGCTCACCATTTCTGTTTGTTGTCAAATCTGATCATTTAAAACAAACAAGTGCATTTTTAGATTTCAATTAAAGATTAGAAGGGTGAACTATTTGTTTTCTTAATAGCATGCACAGATGAATTGTTCACCACACAATTAGCAATGTGAGCTAACAAAATCAATATGCCTAGTTTTGCTTTCTTCAGGACTTTAACGTCAAAAACAATTATCATTAATTGTTATTAAGCAAAAATCATGTTCTGTAAAATATTTAGTACATTCCTACTTTAATTATATGAAAATTAAATGTATGATTAGTAAGGTGCCTTGTTTCTATTTCACAAGATTACTGATTTCCCTGTATGTTTGATTGAATAAATGCATCCCAAAAAAATCTGACCCTACACTTCTGAAATTGTTGCTCATGTTCTATGTTTATAGCCTGGTTGTTGCTATGTGACTGATTATTATTATGTTGCACGAATGCAAGATATCCCAAAGTTACACTTTATATAACAGCAATAGCAAAACTATTATCAATGAAGTGCCATAAATGAACAATCCTCCTGCCAAGGCAGAACAGTGAATGAACTGTTTACGGTTGCCAAGCAGAATAAGAACACATCGCATTTGACCCTGGACTGTTGTTGCTAGAAGGTATACAGCTGAGGCCAGAAGTTAATAAGAATTATTTTTATTATCTATTAAATTGTCGGATAATTGTTTTTTTTATTATTGTCTACCCCATAAATGATGCTATATCGATGTGAGTACCTAAAGCTGTATCCCATCTAGACTTTATCACCTTCCAAAAAAAACTGTCAGAATTGAGCGTTCATGTTTGGAAGCTGAGATTTCTGCATTATTTATTTGAAAGCTGGATAAATAATATTCACACAGGTCTATGGTTTGTTGAAATAGGACAATATATCCTATATCCAATTGAATATCTGGAATCTGAGAGTTCACAAAACAAAACCTAAAAATTAAGAAAATTACCTTTAAAGTTGTCCAAATTAAGTTCTTAACAATATAGTGTATGCATGTTGCAAAGATAAGAGGGAGCTAGGCTATTTAGGGATCTAAATGCAAGGAGGAGAATTTTGAATTTAATGCGGTATGCAACTGGGAGCATATGGAGGCCGTACAAGATTGGGGTTGTATGAGCAGAACGTTTGGTATGAGTGAGTATTCTAGCCGCAGAGTTCTGAAAATATTGTAATCTGGAGATGAGGCTGGCAGGCAGAGCAATGAGAAGGACATCACAGTAGTCGAAGCGTGAAGAGACAAACGCATGGAGGACAGTCTCAGCATCATTGCTACTGATGAAGGGACGCAGTTGGGAAATGCGACGTAAATGAAAGAATGCAGACTTAATAACAGATTTAATGTGAGACTGAAAGGATAGTGTGGCGTCGAAAATTACATCTACGTTTTTGACAGAAGTAGATGCCTTCTCTTTGTTAAACAGAAATAGGGGAGAAAAATATGAAAGAATTCAAATTTAATAGAAGAACTAATAACTCTGTGGTCCAGGATCACAAATCACCACACAAAAGTGCTAATTTCTGAAATAAACAGCAGGTTATGAAGAGTAATTATCTTGATATTGTCTTACCGACGCTCCTCTTCCGCCGATGGGACAGCTGTCGGCTCTTCAGATCGGAGGCGATGCTCTTGTATGAATGCTGGCTCTTCTGATGGTGCTTCGGCTTGACCTCCTCAATCACCTCATTTCCAGGACCTCCACAGAAACACAGGTTACCCAAAATTACTTTCATGTTACTCAGCGAAAAAAAAAAAAAGACAAATCACTTTCGCCCCATTTTATGAATCCACAATGCGTCTATTGAAAAGTCTTTATAGATGCCCTGCAGCCTCCAGAGGCGAAATGGCACTGGCGTGAGTGGCACCAAAGCATGAAATAATTTCCTTCTTCAGAAACTCTTTTCCCCTCAAACAATGGCTGCTTTATGCACGGGCTTAATTGGAAATTCATCACGATGCATTTCTGGAGGAACTATGTCATGCTGGGGCTGAAAAACGGTTGCCAAGTTTATTATAAAGTCTTACGTTGACGTGTCTAAAGAACAAATGTGAACTCTTGACAACCTCTGTGGCTTTTTTTTTTTTTTTTTTTTTTTTGCTGCTGGTTATGAATGAGTAAGAAAACCATTTGAGAGTGTTTGAAGAAGAGGCGGGACTGCTGAACGCATGAATACCACATCAGTTTGGTTATTATTAAGTGCTGTTTAAACGACTAGTGTTAAAGGTGTTTTTAAAAAGTGGAGGGAATTAATCTTGACACATAATCGAGGTTAAAGAGAGCGCTGACTGATATGTACACTGTGAAAAAATATGACAAAAAATGTCATGACAACAAATGCTACTTTAAATGTTACTTTAAACTTAATTTAATAAGTTATTCAGGTTAAATCCAGCTAAATTCTTTAGCTAAACGAAGTTTAACGCAGGGGTGACCAACCTTGTTCCTG
>CAIGQZ010016425.1:348967-362086 GCA_903798205.1 Danio tinwini
TTACAAACCTTCTTTATTCTCATAATGTTACTAATTTCAAACATTTATGAGTTTCTTTTTTTTCTGATAAACACAAAAGAAGATATTTCGAAGAATGCTGCAAACAACGTTTGTCTAGGGCAAATAGTATTTTAAGGGATCCAACCCACCCTGGCCATAGTCTGCTCACGTTCATGCCATCAGACAGGTGATACCGAAGCCTGAGAAGCAAATCAGTGCGGTTTCATGATAGTTTTTATCCTGTCGTTATAAGGCTTTTAAATAAGACCATATTTAAAATACTATTGATAGCAAGTATGGAATAATAAATGTATAAATAGTTAAACTAGCACAAATTGTCAATATTTTTATTATTATTATAACAAACTGCAATAGTTATTTAGGTATTTATTTATTCCCTTCTGTGGGAAGGGGTGGTCCAGAGTGTATTGTTAAGGCTTGGTTGTGTTTCTAAGATGCAAAGCAATGTGTGCTCATGCTTCACTTGTAGAAAATCACGTTATTTTTTCATTTATTTTACTTTGATTATATACAGCTACTCAGCTAACATAAAAAAGGTCTGTTATATTTCCTAGTTCCTATGAAGACCCACCCTTAAGAGGCGCTGATTGGTCAGCTAACATAATGTGCTGTGATTCGCAGACCAGGAAGCGTCTCTGTTATAACATTACAGTGCCTCTGACCATGGCCCTTCGCTGTGCGGTGTGTATGTGCATAACGAGGGCTTAACATTACCTTTTTTGATCACCAGCCACAGTGGCTAGTAGTTTTCCAACATTACTAGCCACTCTGCATTTTCACCAGCCACAATTTTGTTGTTGGGAAAATATTTGTATATGCATAAATATGACTTTGACATGCTAAATCTACTTGATTTAGATTTTGTGTTTTGTCCACATGCCTCCTCATTCATTTCACGTTTTGTGTGTTGTGTATGAGCAAATAGGTCATGGTTTCAGTGTTATACTGCAAACAGTTTTTATTTTACATGACTTTTCAGAACTCAAAATTAAGAATTTACCAAATTTTTCTCTGACCACACCAAACTATAATTATTTTTTTGCCACAAATTTAAAATGTCAAAACAAGCTGAATATCTGTATACTATACTTTTCATTTAACAAAATATTTCTTTAAAAAAAAAGAAAGAAAAACAATTGACTTTTAAAAATAATTATTGTCATGTATCAAAAATATGCACAGTAATCCGTCCTCACCAAAGATCTCTCAGATCACTAGTTTACTACATGGAGAGTTAATCTCATATTAAAGCAATGTTGTTGTAAAAAAAGTGATAATTAAACCATAATAACAAAAATAACTGTAGCCAAAAGAAAGCAGGTGAAAAACATACAGTGTGTGATAACACATAACAGATTAACAGTCTGTTCAAAGCGAAAGCAACCGGTGCTGCTTACAAAAAGACATATTTGGAGCTCTTGAAAGCAGTGAGACTGTGGGTGCATTAGCATAGCTTTTTGCCTGGTCTTTATGAAAGAGAACCGATCACAGTTGCGTTTCAGGCACGGTTGCTTCAAGCAAGAATACAGGAGCGCACACGCGTTTTAGTCGCACGCATCACATCAGATGTTAGCGCGACTGATCATCCTCTCATTCGTTATTCACCTGCTTTCTATTGCTCCCGCGAACGCAAATATTTTTGTCGTGCTGTTTCTCAATTCTAAGATTACAATTGCATGCATATTGGGTCATCCTTATAGTTGAACCCTGCTTTTAAGAAAACCACAATTTAAAATTATTATCAACCAGCCAAAGTGGCTAGTGGGAGTGCCTGTTGTACCTGCCAAAGCTGAAATCTATCCGCATTTGGCGGGTGTTAATGTTAAGCCCTGTGCATAACCTGAAGGGTTTATGACATCATTAACCCGGATGTATTTTTTTGTAGTCCCCAAATTTTGTTCGCTGCAGGCTTCGCTAATCCAACTCTGTAAAAGCCAATATCTCCCTTTGCATTGAACTTAGATCCAAAGATGTTGTTTATTTCCACACAGCTACATAACACATCAACCAAAGTTTAAAATATGATATGGTAGTGCACCACCCCTTTAAATTGGGTTATATTTTATATATAACTATATTTTTATGTATTTACGAAATTCACAAATTAGTTCACATTAAAGTTTTATATAATTGTATACACTGGAATAGGAGTATAGTTCTTAGACATATCAGCCTAGAAAATAGCAACTTTTTATGTTGTGTCAGTCTTAAAACATAATGTAAATCAAAAATATATAGAAAAGTCAAGCTTTAAATCATAAAATAATCAAAATCCCATCTAAAATAAATGTTCAATTCTGAGCGAGATGCTAATGGTCTAATCCAATAATTAATAACGATAAACGTAATTTCGTTCTGCATTACATTTTATTGCTGTTTTGAATGACAAAAATAAAGGAAACTGAACTGAAACCACGTTGACTTCCACAATACTATGGAAGTCAATAGTTACAGGTTTCCAACATTCTTCAAAATATCTTCTTTTGTGTTTATCAGAAGCAGCAACTCATAAATGTTTGAGATTTTTGGGTGAACGCTCCCTTTGAAACAATACATTGAAAAAGTGTGCTTATAGAAATAAAGATGAACTCACGTTGGCTCATTGCTTAGCACAAACGCCTCACGGCAAAAAGGTCGCTAATTCGAGCCCCCGCTGGGTCAGTATAGAGTTTGCATGTTCTCCCCGTGTTCACGTGGGTCTGGTTTCCCCCACAGTCCAAAGACATGTAAATTGAATAAGCTAAATTGGCCGTAGTGTATGTGTGTGTGAAATAGTGTGTATGGGTGTTTCCCAGTGTTAAGTAATGGCTGGAAGGGCATTCACTTGCGTAAAACATATAATGAATAAGTTGGTGGTTCATTCCGCTGTGGCGATCCCCTGATTAATAATGGGACTAAGCCGAAAAGAAAATGAATGAATGAACATTAAATGGCTGTGATACAAGTCTACACTCTGTTATCATTCTTCATCAACCCGTCCCCCTTGCACACCTCTCACACCTATGGTCTCACCACAGAAACCAGACTGGTTACACTCATACCCTAAATTACACTGTCTTGAGCTTCTTTCTTTGTGTAATTACTAGTAGTCTGCCTGTAAATGAAATTATAGTGGGCAAATGAAACCACTTTGCGGACAGTTTAAGTATAGGAAAACCTGGCTTCCCATTCTCCGTGACGTAAACCTGGACTCTGTAAGATCCATGCGTCGCTCTAAAAACAGAAGCAATCCGTAATAAAAGACTACAGTATTCATGACTCTCCGCCCATTGGCCAGTCTGATACCTTTAAATTGTTTCGTGCCACTCGTAAAAAATACAGCTTCAGCGCTTTGTGAAGCCACAGCAACTACAACAAAACACCTGTAAATAGCCGTTCAGTACAGCACACACGAGATTAGACGGTGAACAAAGTCCACGAGAGGTGTCAGGAAGACAATGAGGAGAATTTACCTGGGGAATTTACCTCCAGTAGCCGCTGGAGGTCGCTGATGCTGTTGATTTCGCTGTGGGACAGTCTGTCGATGAACTCCTGAGGGATCGGAAACTCCTTCTGGAGACCCACAAAAAGAGATTTGAACGATGTGTGAAGTTATTTTTACATACTGAAGTGACAAATGCTCATCAGTTGCAAGAATTAAACTAATTAAAGTTGATAAATCATCCGGAATAATTGTTTTTCTATCACACTAATACATAGATTTCTGCAATAATATTAAATATCATGCGACATTAAGCATATATAAGTATATAAGGAACTAAAATAATGTTTTCTTCAAATGTTAATGGGCGAAATGCCTTATCTAAATTAGGCTGCCCCGCATTAAAATGATGCGCAATGCCATTTGACGGAAACATCTCATGTAGCCTACATCATCATCACATCAATGTCAAGAGTCTCCTCTTTTGGTAGTTTTATGTGATATTTTGAAAGTTTGAAGAGGGCGATCTTCAATAGTCAACCCCCTTACCACGATTTTGTACAGTAAAAACAGCAGGGACATTAGTAGAAATAGATATTGTACACGAGGCCAGAAAGTGACCATGAGTGAAGCTTGGAAAATGACATTTCAAAAAGTATCTATCTATCTATCTATCTATCTATCTATCTATCTATCTATCTATCTATCTATCTATCTATCTATCCATCCATCCATCCATCCATCCATCCATCCATCCATCCATCCATCCATCCATCCATCCATCCATCTACTTAAATGCATAAATAAATGTACAACTAAACGGACCACTTCGTCAGGTAGCCTAATAAATACATAATGTATAATATTTGTAAATGCTGTAGCAAAATATTCCAGATATCTAGATTTTTATGACATGTTCACACGCAAACACAGCTGAACTGATATCATAAAATATGGATCTTACATGCACTCATGATCTTTGAATGCAAAGATCGTTTATTAGGCTATATACCATAATGCAAATACCTCATAAATGCACACATTGAGGGAACTGAATGGATTTATAGCTTTATGACGAAATATGAGGTAGATTATATAAACTCTGCGACCTGCTCTGGTGTGACAAGACAACCCAGAACATGTTGGATGTAACAAGTGTTTCTTTCTTTCTATGAGATCTCTGGCACTTTACCTCAGCAGCTGCCAGCAGAAGGTGCGAGGTGAGGAGCAGAAAGCAGCAGAATAAGGTTCTCATCTCCTTCCAATGTCAATTTCCCACCCAACAAGAAAGATGAAGACTGTAGGAGCCTTGGATCCGCTCCTGAGCCCAGAGAGTCCAGAACCATACCTTGAAGAGATCTCTCTATAAATGACCCGAAGCACCAGCTCAAGTCTAAAGAGGAAAAATCCGAGCTGGAGCTCCAGGTGTTGGTCCAAATGCTGAAGAAGAAAAAAAAGATCTCAAAAGTTGCAAAAGGTCGTCATGGCTGTCCAAGAACGAACAATCCAATTAGTTAAAGCCTTTTGCATTGCCTTTACCAATTAATGAATAATAAAACTCAAAGGAATTCTTCAGAAAAGTTTAGAAGTGAGTCCTTGCAGCTCATGTGGCTCAACACCGGCTCTTCCAAAAGTGGCTCGTCATGCGGTGAAAGTACAATCCCAGCAGGTTAGTATCCATGAATAAAGCAAGTAGGAGAAGAGCTCAGAGCTGGTCTTGCTGTCAGGAGCCAGTGCACTGAATGCTGTCTCATGCGCGTCTGATCTGCGGAATATATGCGCCTCCCCTCGCGCTCCGGTAATCACCGATGAGCGCTCGAGGAGGGTGTTGGCTGGAGCTGCATGTCAGATTTAACCCTTCAACCCCTTATTGAGGCGCTCTGATCTTACATTTGAATCTAGTTTACATCTTTTTTATTATGACGGTGTGTGCAAACTTTCACCAATCAGTATGACCTCGAATTATTACATATTGCTTTCATTAAACTTTCTTCAAATGAAATGCAGGCTACCAAAAAAGATCTGCACTCAAAATGTTAAGAAATTTCATGTGAAGAAATGTATTCACAGCACCTAACTTATTTAGTAGAGCACAGTGGTTTACATTTGAACATATTAAGCTTATTTAAAGAAATAGTTCAATGTTATATTATAAAGAAAATAATTGAGCGCATTTAAAGTCTGCATGAAATCAAAATGTACAATGTCTATTTTGCTATCGCACATTCTCAGGTAGCAAAGAAATCTTGGCCCAGATTTGGCATAAAGCTGGCACAGCAGGCATTCGTCCGGCACATAGCCCAGGTAAGGTGGCACACAAGACTTGGGCAAGATTTCAAATGTAGTATTTGGCCCAGTTGTTAGAATTTTATATGTGGGCCACATAAGTTTGGCCTATCTTGACTACATTTAAATTATTTTTAAGGTTATGAACATTTTTTACCAATCGGGTTGCTTCATGAAAAAGTGTGGCCATCATAAACCAAAATGCTTCATGAGTTCATCAAATTCATTGCAGTCGTAACACTAACCTATCTGGTCCAGTTCAGGCTCAGTTATGGGTTATGGCTGAGACTTGGCTCAGATATGGTCCATGTTTGGCCCTTGGATGGAAGCCAGATTTGGTCCAATCATATACTGTAATTCACTGCAAAAGCTGATTGTGTGGGCCAGAGAAATTTTGCTATGTGGGTTGTCTTAAAGTGAACAATTAATCTGTGCAAGTTAATCCACTGATTAATAAACAATTCAGGTAATCTTTAATCAAAATCTAACAATTATGCTTTGGAAAGGAGGTCCTTCTCTGATGACATCAGTTTAACGGCTTGGGCAAAAAAAATGCTTAGTCATGACTTTCCAAAAGTTTGCTGTGAGTGAAAGATGAGAGGATGGGAGCGCCAAAAATAAAGCCCCACCCCCTACTCAATATTCAGTTGGAAAATATGAATCATACTGACATAATGATGACACAAAGTGAACCTATTATGCAAAAATCACTTTTATAAGAGTGTGTTGTGTGAACACAGTTGTGTGGCAACAGACTGTGAACATAACCAGCTTCTACTAATAAAAATGTTTTTTTTAGCATAACACTTGATAAAAAGAGTCTGCAGAAACACTTGAATTGACATTAGTGACGATCTCTCACTGATTAGCATAGGAAGTTAGTCTTGCTATAGAGTGGAGGAACTGTGACGTCAATTTGTATGCAAATACCCGGAAGCGAGTTAGCATTATAGCAGTTCCGCTTCCCTCGTCCCAAAGTCAATGGGTTTTGTGAATGGGATTTCAGTTAAGTCGCTTAAATAAGGTCTGTGGCTAACACAAACTCAAAATACTTTCACGTTTTATTCTACGACATAAAACACATCAGTTACAGCACACTCTTGATTTTTTTAATCGGTTATGCTTCTTTAAACAGACGGTTGCTATCAAGTTGCTTATCGGGACTACAGCAGGTGTCGGAGATATTATACATCATCGAGCTGAACTGATCTGGAGCGCAGCTCGCTTGTGTTGGGCATTTGGATTTGTCTGTGATTAAAGTATTTTCATGAGTAGTTTTTTATAGTTTGTAGTATTTTTCTAATTGGGAATTTATATTGTGTGTAGATAATGCCTTCACTTGTAAAGACTGCCAAGACAGATTCATTTGTTGATCATTTATTTTAATTAAACAATACTATGAAGATACTGCTCACCAGTGCTGTCTGTCTCTTTCCTGCTCTCAGTTATGCTAATGTGTGAATAAATGTGTAAAAATACATACATGCTAACTGTCATTTTAACGTGATCAATAGATTTCTCGTCCTTTTTTTTCTTCATCTGAACACGTTTAACTCTGTCATAACTGCAATATTTACACTCCTCCTTAAAATGTATAGCATATGTGACAGTATGGGCTGCTTTTCGCTGTACTCTGTGACAAAAAAGAATCATGAATGTTGTTCTGTGTCCATGATGGAACTTACAGGCAAATAACATTAGACTTGTCCCTCACGCCTCATCGCCTCATTTCTGTCATCTGTTACTAAGGTAAGGTAAGCAGGCTGTATGTACGCGAGCGATACACTTATTTAAACATGTCTTATGATAATACTATGTAGGCACATTTATACATACAGTTTTAAAACTTTTACAACAACCGTAAAGCAAAACAAAATGTATTGCCTCCGTAAAAAACTATCCAAAAGGTACATAGGTCTATGTGCTTTTGCGTATTTATTTGTTTATAATATTATAGCGTGGATTATAAACCGAGCAGGGTGGTGCTGACGTCACAGGTGAGCTCCCCGAAGGCGCTGTAGTCCGTTTATAGCTTAATGTTAGCTTTTCAGTTCTTGCGTTTGCATTTAAGATCCAAAAGTGCTAAAAGTTGTATTTTCGTGTGCGGATTATCCGGCTAGACAAAACGTGTAAGTGTATTGAACAGTGTTTGAACACAGAGCTTATTATTTGCAATCTTCGAAAAGCCTATGGGAAAATCCTATAGAGATTTTATCGAGGGAACCAGTTTTATGCTAGCAGCCAATTAGCCTACAAGGTGACGTTATAGTTCCTCCACTCTATTGAATCTGCCACTATGCTGACAGCATTTGTAGCTCCGCCCTCTTTTGCAAAGAGCACAATCTCATTTGAATTTAAAGAGACAGCCACTAAAATGGCACAATTAGGATCAACATGTTTCAATGTGTTATAAACAGTGTTGGGAGTAATGCGCTACAAAAGTAATATATTACAGTGACGTATTACATTTTCCTGTAATGCAGTAGTGTAAGGCATTACTAATACATTTTCAGTAAAATTTTACTTTGTACATGTTCAGTAACGCGTGCGTTACAACAAACTTTTCGCCTGCAAGACATTAACAAATAAAAAATACAGCAGTTCTATTTCCTGTTCGTGGTGAGTGAACATACCATGTGTGTTGTCATTAATCTCCCTCTGACTATTTGAACTTTTTACTTTGTACGCGGAATGATTTCAGCCTCTGAGCTCGAGGTCCGGGGCTATTGGCTCAGCCCGGTTCGCAGTAACGTTAAGCCCTAGCGTGCAGCGGAAAAGCGGCAAATAGACGAAAATGGCAGAAGACACTAAATTCACGAGATGAACGTACGTGAATATGGCATTATTTCACTGACAAGTCAAGAGGGCATTCATGTAAGACGAGCGAGCGAACGCGCCGGTGTTACCTCTGTGGACAAAACTCCTCGCGTGCACTCAAAACACGGCTGCTCACATGCGAATGATCTGCTCTCTCTCCGTCAGATGATGCAAACTCACAATTTGTGCCTCATGTTTCCTCCTCTTTTCGTGCTTTTGCTCTCCAGAGATCCTCCTGTTAAATTGTTATCCCAAGAATGTTGATATGGTTTATATATTGCTACACTATTTACCTACAGGTTAAGGTACATTATATAATAAATACTAGTGTTTTTTTGAGTGTTAGGTATGCTGCCTATGTTTTAGGCTAGTATTATTTACAACTTGTTCATGAATGCTTCAGCATAATGTAGTATTAAGAATAATGAACTCTTAAAATGAAATACAAAGTGTAGTTTTACTACAATAAAGTGTGGTGAATTGTAGTATAATATACCCTATATTGTAA
This sequence comes from Danio tinwini, assembly GCA_903798205.1. Classification (NCBI taxonomy): domain Eukaryota; kingdom Metazoa; phylum Chordata; class Actinopteri; order Cypriniformes; family Danionidae; genus Danio; species Danio tinwini. Next base: position 358,021 of record CAIGQZ010016425.1, read on the forward strand.
AAAAAAAACTACAGCACTGGGTCATTTGTTTATATTGCACTTGTTGTGTTACCATAGCATCTATAGCATTACCACAACAGATTAATTGAAGTACTTTACTACTGTTCAAAACACTACATGCTAATATATTTGTTTAAGGGGCCCTGTGGAGCAACCTCAAAATGAAGAGGATGACAGGGAAAATGTCCTCCACAATCTCATCAACAATGTGGAAGACAACAGAAACTAGTTCACTTTATTTTAGTTGCCATGATAAAATGGGATTGATAGTGAGATGTATTTGAAGAGTGAATAGTACAGTAGGCTATAATACCTTATCAAGTTTTTCCATAACAGTTACATTTCTGCTTGCGCTAGTTATATTTTAGTTTAAATTATATTTATTTGATTAGTATGGTGCACCTTTTAGATGTTTAACAAAGGTTTTTAAAATAAAACATATTCATTACATACAACATCTATTCTCTGTGTCTTTAAGTGTTTTAAACTGGAAATATCTCATCATATACAGCCAAAAATGTTGTGGTTTATTAGATAAAGAATTACAGATCTATTTTAGCATTTTGGTTATTGTTAATAAATAGTGCACCAATATAAATCATATCATAAAGCATGAAAGGAAGAGGAAACACAAGACACACATTGTGAGTCTGCATATAATCTCAGTGAGCGAGCAGTGTACTGAGAGTGCACAAGAAGATTTGTGTGTGAGCAGTGCATATTTGAGAGAATGTAAGAATTTGCACTCGAGCAGTGTATATTTTAGAGTTTTGTCCACAAACAGAGGAAATCGGTGCACAAGCATTATATTGAGAAGGCTATATTCATCATGCTCACTTTGTGCATGACAGTTTTGTGTTGTGAGCCACTTGAATTTAAAATGAATACAATAATGGCAACAATAAGAAGAGAAAAGAAATCTGCATTTTGTCATGACATTGGAGTTTACATATACAGTAGGCCTGTTGGGTCTAAGCTATTCACAGATATTGCCAGATAACCACTTTACCATACTTTTAACAGATCATTTGTGAATCTGACTGTCATCCTTTCTTGCATTGTCTTGAGCCTTCACGTTGCCAATTATATACTATATTGTTAGTAGCCTGGATAGGTCACAGTCATTCTGCTACATCATATCGCTTTCTACTGGATGTAACATGCTCTGCCGTATATTTGCTAGTTTTAGAATGTTAAGTTCTAATTCTGTAGTTATTTTAGTGAAAGTAACTAAAAAGTAATATAAGAGTAATGTAACATATTACAATTTTCAGTCAGTAGTATTGTAATGTAAGGGATTACTTTTAAATTATAGTAACAAGTAATCTGTAATGTATTACAGTTTGGAAGTAACTTGCACAACACTGGTTAGAAAACATTACTTGTGTGGTATTTTGAGCTGAAATTTCACATACACACTATAGGGACATTAGAGACTTACTTTACATCTTGTAAAAAAAAGTCATAATTGGTTCCCTTTAAGATATACTGTAGTTCTGACATAACCAAAAGGAGAATGTTCTACTAATAAGAAGAAAACTAATAATACGACTACCACTTAATTTCCCCATCACTTACACTAAGCTTACAATAAAAAATGCTTATGATATATTATAAAATTACATTTTTCTCCAGACGTCACTAGACTATTTCACATAATCTAAAAATATATATATTTTTAATGAACAAATGTTGAAAGTCTTCCTTTATTACTTCATTTGTTGTGATTTCGATGGAAATTACGTGAGAAAGAAATCCAGCTGTGAGACTTACTCAACACTTTCTCAAAGAGAAGAGAGCAGAAGTTCTCGTACGGTGACCTGAGAATTACTGAGAAGATCTGGAGGAGGAACAATGAACAGAGGAAATGAAACCTGAAAAAAGCAAGGAGAGGAACAGCAACTGTGGATTTCTTTGTAAAGATTAAAACGGGAACAACTTATTGAATGAAAGGCTAGCTTTTTGTCACAATCACCAGTGATCCAGGCTTGTAGATCGCTGGGAATCATTTGGTGCGTCCAAAATCGCCTACTACTCGGTATGTACTGCATTTGAATTTAATTGTATAACGCAGCCATTAGAAAAGTACATTCCATACAGTATGAATGTGAGCAGTATGAATGGATCTCGGACATACTACATCCGCCATTTACTGCGTCACTTCACTCCCATTTATGAATTCTCTTATGGGGCATCATGGGATAGTGTGGCGTCCATCCAATGCACATTTCAGAATCTCGCCGAAAGTAGTGGGTCATCCGGGTACTTCTCACATACTGTTTTTCAAATTCTATGAATTCGGACATACTACTCGGCTTGCATACTCTTTTTAGCGTACTATATAGTATGGAAGTATGCAATTTCAGACGCAGCTATTTACTTTCACTCAGGACTACAAATCTATCACCATATGGACTACAAATCCTGTCATGCACCATACACTCACACCTGTTCCGGTTTTCTGCTGATTGCTAACACACACCTGAAGCTCATCATTCACTCATTAACTGGACTATAAAGACAGCACACAAACCCACACATCTTGACTGAGTGTTGTTTTACTATTTGTGACATTACAAACATTTGTGTTTTCCTTGCCTTGCCGTGGTAGATTCTTGCTTTGTTGTATTGTTTATTCCTGTTTGCTGTTCCTTTTGACCATCTGCCGTTGCTTGCCTGACCATTCTCCTAATAAACCTGGATTTGGATCCCAAGATAAAAAAAAGCAGTTATTAGAAAGTAGTTATTAAACCTATTATGTTTAGAAACCTTTTAAACCTATTATGTTTAAAAAAAATCTTTTTTGCATGAAACAGAAATTGTGGAAAAAATATCTGTCATTTATCATAATACCACCTTAGGTTTTATAAAGGCACTTTAATAAATGTAAGCTATTTTATTATGTCATTAACAGCAAGTATAGTCAAATAAAGAAAGTGAGAGAGAGAAATCGAGTGAGCGGTCTGGCACCTGAAAGGGATTCCCTGTTAAAAAGCCCTTTCACTGCCAGCTGAGCAGTGTGTTCCTATATGAACATCATACCCAATAAAGACTCACACAGAAGCTGGCATGCAGTAAATACAGCCATAAAGCTGTGGAATATGTTCCAGAAGTGGATGACAGTTTGTTTCCAGAGGCTACGCAGATGAGAATCAGCGCAGTGCTGTAAGGCAGAATTGACAGAAGCCTACTGTAACTTAACAAAAAGAGAGATAGAGAATGTGAACATGTTTAAGGTCAGACAGTCACAGAGCCAAGGAGCAGAATGCTAAAATGTGAGGGGGGAAAAAGAGATGTTTAATTAAAATGAGAAGAGAGTGGAAAAACAGGATACTATGAGAACTTGATAGGAAAATAAATGGTCAATGAAAGCATGGACGGACGGACGGACGGACGGACGGACGGACAGACAGACAGACAGACAGAAAGACAGAAAGACAGATAGATAGATAGATAGATAGATAGATAGATAGATAGATAGATAGATAGATAGATAGATAGATAGATAGATAGATAGATAGATAGACAGATACGCAGACAGATACACAGGCAGACAGACAGACAGACAGACAGACAGACAGACAGACAGACAGACAGACAGACAGACAGACAGACAGACAGACAGACAGATAGATAGATAGATAGATAGATAGATAGATAGATAGATAGACAGATACACAGACAGGCAGACAGACAGACAGACAGACAGACAGACAGACAGACAGACAGACAGACAGACAGACAGACAGACAGACAGATAGATAGATAGATAGATAGATAGATAGATAGATAGATAGATAGATAGATAGATAGATAGATAGATAGATAGATAGACAGATACACAGACAGATACAAAGACAGACAGACAGATAAACAGACAAACAGGTAAATGCAAATTGTGAGTAACTCTCCTCTTGTGATCTGGAAGGTGGGCAACTCCTCCCCCTCATTAAAACACTCCAGTAGCTATTTATAGATCAGTGTTTTATTAACATGGTCAAACCACGCAACCAGCAAACAAAACAGCAGTTAATCTCCAGACAAACTCACACGCTGAGTCTGATAC
>CAIGQZ010016425.1:362875-396208 GCA_903798205.1 Danio tinwini
TGTGTGTGTGTGTGTGTGTGTGTGTGTGTGTGTGTGTGTGTGTGTGTATGTATGGTTAATGTATCCCAGGCCAAGGCCAAATTGGTTTATTCTGTTAGAAATGTTTAATAATACAAAAATTATAAACTATGGTATAAAAAACATTCATTCATTCATTTACCTTCAGCTTAGTCCCTTATTTATGAGGGGTCGTCACAGTGGAATGAACCGCCAACTATTCCAGCATATGTTTTATGCAGTGGATGCCCTTCCAGACGCAGCCCAGTACTGGGAAACACCCATACACACTCACACTCATACACTACAGCCAATTTAGTTCATCCAATTCAACTATAGCGCATATGTTTGGACTGTAGGGGAAACGCATTGAGCCACCGTGCCGCCCATAAAAATATGGTATATTCATTCATTAATTACCTTTTCGGCTTAGTCTCTTTATTAATTTGGGGTCGCCACAGCGGAATGAACCGCCAACTTATCCAGTACATGTTTTACACAGCGGATGCCCTTCCAGCTGCAACCCATCACTGGGAACACACTCATTCACACACATACATTACGGACAATTTAGCCTACCCAATTCACCAATAGCTCATGTCTTTGGAACCAGCGCTCAAACCAGCGACCTTCTTGCTGTGAGGCGAAAGTGCTACCCACTGCGCCACCGTGCTGCCCAATATGGTATATAAAATATAATTATACTATAAATAATGTAATGTAATTATAATATACCAACCATTTCCACTCTCTTTGTCCACTCTAAAAGTCTTTACAAGGTGCCATCAGAAGCAAAGATATGCAAAATATACACTGTACATTTAAATAAATTGCTAAACTAAATTCTTTTTGGTCATCAAAATGAGAACTCAGAAAAACATGAAATATCAAACACTCAGTAAATAAACTAAACAGATTCACGTTGCATGACAAAAGATGTATGATTTATATTCATTTTAATGCATTGTTTTTAGGATGTTGTATTGTTTCATTTTTTGTTTACATTTTATTTTGGTATTGCATTTTTTTCTTGCATTGTATTTTAATTATATTGTATATTATATATTATTATATTATGTTGATTTAACACCACACTGACAGTTTTCTGGGTGGCTGCATTCTTGCCCGAGTCAAAAGAGTCAGCTCAGGTCAGTTTAGTCTAAATACGGGGATTTTTTTGTTGATGCTTTATGGTAAGTCTGGACAAAGCCAAGGAAGGTTCTGGTAAAACATTTTTTTTAAGCTACACTCACTGGCCACTTTATTAGGTACACCTGTCCAACTGCTCATCAACGCAAATTTCTAATTAGCCAATCACATTGCAGCAACTCAATGCATTTAGGCATGTAGACATGGTCAAGACGATCTGCTGCAGTTTAAACCGAGCATCAGAATGGGGAGGAAAGGTGATTTAAGCGGTTGTTGTTGGTGCCAGACGGACTGATCTGAGTATTTCAGAAACTGCTGATCTACTGGGATTTTCACACACAGCCATCTCTAGGGTTTACAGAGAATGGTCTGAAAAAGAGAAAATATTGAGTAAGCGGCAGTTCTGTTGGCCTTGCTGATGCCAGAGGTCAAAGGAGAATGGCCAGACTGGTTTGAGCTGATAGAAAGGCAACAGTAACTCAAATAACCACTCGCTACAACCGAGGTATACAGAAGAGCATCTCTAAATGCACAACATGTCCAACCTTGAGGTGGACGTGCTACAGCAGCAGAAGACCACACCGGGTGCCACTCCTGTCAGTTAAGAACAGGAAACTGAGGCTACAATTCACACAGGCTCACCAAAATTGGACAATAGAAGAATGGAAAATTGTTTTCTGGTCTGGCAACTGGTCTGGTCTGGTCTGATGAGTCTCGATTTGTGATGTGACATTCGGATGGTAATGGTCAGAATTTGGCATCATCAACATGAAAGCATGGATCCATCCTGCCTTGTTTCAACGGTTCAGGCTGGTGGTACTGGTGTAATGGTGTAGGGGATATTTTCTTGGCACACTTTGGGCCCATTAGTACCAATTGAGCATCGTGTCAACGCTACAGCCTACCTGAGTATTGTTGCTGGCCATGTCCATCCCTTTATGACCACAGTGTACCCATCTTCTGATAGCTACTTCCAGCAGGATAACGCGTCATGTCATAAAGCGCAAATCTTCTCAGACTGGTTTCTTGAACATGACAATGAGTTCACTGTACTCAAATGGCCTCCACAGTCACCAGATCTCAATCCAATAGAGCACCTTTGGGATTTGGTGGAATGGGAGATTCGCATCATAGATGTGCAGCCGACAAATCTGCAGCAACTGCGTGATGCTATCATGTCAATATGGACCAAGATCTCTGGGGAACATTTCCAATAATTTGTTAAATCTGTACCACGAAGTATTAAGTCAGTTTGGAAGGCAGAAGGGGTCCAACCCGGTACTAGTAAGGTGTACCTAATAAAGTGGACAGTGAGTGTATATATACAATGCTCAGCATAGAGTATGTCTCATTTTGAGAATGTATATTTTTATGAATTTCTAATATATATTGGTGCATTTGAACAATTTTTTTAATTAAATCATTATATTCATTACAAAAAAAAGATTTTCAGAAATAAAATTAAAATAATTTAATTAAAATGTAATATTGCAAAAAAAAAAAATCAATTTTTTTACAGAATTTTACAGCATATATTTTTTGGTTTCTCTTGACTTTTCCTCTTTTTAACATTCTTATTTAATATTTTCCCAAATTTGTTCCCAAATATTTCCATATATATATATATATATATATATATATATATATATACAATAAAATTACTCACCACCTCCAACCACTTTGATTTGATTCTTTGTTTCATTTATTAAACATGTAAGTTTTACTGAGATCTTCTCTTTTTGTGCTCATGATTAGACTCGATAAGTCTAATACGGTGCATTTCAAAGAGTGTCGAATCCACATGCACACACAGAGAGTGGACCAGCCTGAACATGCAGGCCTCCAGCAGATCTGTGCTAAAACAGAGGCTCTTTCTTTCTTTCTTTCTTTCTTTCTGTGCGCAGTGAAGGAAGCGGAGGTTCAGGGAGGAGGTGTGCTGTAATTGCAGCGGCTCTGCTGCCGATCATAAGCTTGACTTCTGGACGTGTGAGAGCGGCGAGGAATGTGGGAAAGAGAAAAGAGGAAGACAGGGGTCTCTCCGCGCCGTGGTGGTCTGACCTTGGCCCTCGCCGGAGGCTAAACACTGTCAGTGTCCTCCATCTCAAATCCATCTACAGCATACACCGTTTTGTGTGTCGACACGTCTGAGATCCACTGACCTATAGCAGACTACACAGAAGAAAGAAAAGCCTTTTGCCTGTCTTGAGATTTCTATTACAGCCTTAAAGAAACACCACACTTTTATTTAAAAACAGGTTCATTTTACATGTCACCTAGAGTTAAACAGTTGAGTTTGATCATTTTTTAATCAATTCAGCTGATGTTCAGGTCTGGCGAGAGCACTTTTAGCTTAGCTTAGCATAAATCATTGAATCAGATTAGACCATTAGCATCTCGCTTAAAAATGATCAGATTTTCAATAATTTTCCCATATAAAGCTTGACCCTTCTGTAGTAACACTGTGTTCTAAGACAGACTCAAAATGAAAAGTTGGTATTTTCTAGGTCAATATGGCTAGGAACTATACTCTTATACTGGACCTGTTGGTACGGCAGGAAAGTTCCTTGATTATTACGCCAAAATGAGAATATAGTTCCTAGCCACAATGACCTTGAAAATAATAACTTTTCATTTTCTGTCAAACTTAGTATACGATGTAAATACAGAAGAGTCAAGCTTTAAATCTGAAAAGATTTTACAGTTTTGAGTAAGATGCTAATGGTCTAATCTGTTTCAATGATCTATGCTAAGCTAAGCTAAAAGTGCTCCTGCCAGACATGGAGATCAGCTGAATGGATTTAAAAATGGTAAAACTCAACTGTTTAACTCTGGGAAGTTGTAAAATGAGCCTATTTACAAAACCAAAAAATATAATGTTCCTTTAAGTACTTGATTGCAGCAGTTGGCATGTTAAAGCCAGATTTTGCATTTCCGGTCAATCATTTAGGATGGAGGAGAGAGAGGAAGAGGAGAAGCAGGCCATCCTGAGTTGTGGGATTTCTGCGTTTCATTGGAGCTCAAGCTATCGTCCTGACAGAATCTGCCCAGGGCTGAGGAGCGGGAGAAAACAAGGGATTATTCACAAGAGAAACCTGAGGGAGAGAGAGGGTTTCCTTTCCGTTCTCCAGTTCACTATCAGCTGTCAAATTGTCAACATCAAAGCATTTATAATCGTGTGACTGTTTCATAAATAATAATAATAATAATAATGCTAAAGAAAATAAAATGTGCAATGCAAGTAAAAAACAAAACATTGTAATGCAATACAATACAATATATAACAAATAATGTAATCAAATAAAATAAACTATGCAGAATTGTGCAGAAATTATAAAAGAAAAAACTAATAAAATCCACAATTTTATTAACCTAAAATACTAAAATCGAAAATTGTATAAATCTGAAAATTTAAATAAAAAATATATGTTTTTATTTTATTGTTCTTTCAACTTTTTATTAACTTTTTCATTCATTTACTTTGTCACTTTTTTTTGTTGCTAAATTTATTGAGTTAAATCTTGCATTATAATTACTTTAATCTCAAGATGGTTTATTTTATTACTGCTTGGCCCGTATCTTGAGCTGGTTTCTAAATTAAATGCAATTTCAAGAGTTCACACTTAGCTGATGATTGATTATAAAGCTTGTTTGGCATGCTGTCCGGGGAGAGAGCCCTGTGCTCATGAGATCCTCGAGCCCGGGGCTCCCTCCTGTTTGCAGGGCGAGAGGAGAGTTTGAGCTCAGGTAGGTCTCAAGAACTCCCCTGCTTGTTAATAGTGAATGCAAATTATGAGTAACTATGGAGAGAAAACCGAAGAGCCTGGAGAAAACCCACACAAACATGAGGAGAACATGTAAACTGCAGAGAAATGTCTTGGCCAGGTAAAGACTTGAACCAGTGAAATTCTTGCTGTGAGGCAATGGTGATAATCACTGGGCCTCCGTGCCGCCCTGTCAAGGAAAGGGGAGGAGTAAGGGTGGAAGGGGGATTCTTCAAGACGAAGATGGCTAAGGTTAGATACTTTGGTTATTTATAGTGATTTAGAAACAGTGTTGGGAGTAATGCGTTACAAAAGTAATGTATTACAGTAATGTATTACATTTTCCAGTAACGCAGTAGTGTAAAGCCTGGTTTTTACTTCTGCGTCAAGTGATCGCCGTAACCCACGGCGTATGCCTTGCGCGTAGCGGTGCATTTATACATCTGAGCACTGTTTCTGTTTCTCTGCAATACACTTCCGAAACGCTAGCTGGCAGTAGGTGTTTATGTTTCTCTGTGTCGAGTTTCTTTGCTGGTGTTTTGTTTTTTCTGAACGCATCCTTAATGTACAAGTGGCTCAAATTCGCTCATTTTGAGGCGGGAACCGGCGGACGTGCAACAACTTTAATCATAAGGTAAACACAAAACAACAGTCTCCATCCGGAGCTCCTTCACGGGACTCCACACTTGTAAACACTCGCTGCATCGGGTGCGCTGCTCTCACCTCCACCCACACTCGTCAACGCTACCAAGCCGACCAATCACAGAGCTTGCGCTACGTGTCCGCGTTATATTTTTTGAGAGGTGCGCGTCAACGTCTCCGACGGTTACGGCGAGGGGCTATGCGTCCATGCGTAGGCTGCGCCGTAGCATACGCGTGCGCTTGACGCAGAAGTATAAATCGGCCTTAAGGCATTACTAATACATTTCAGTAAAATTTTACTCTCCAGAGATCCTCCTGTTAAAGCGTTATCCCAAGAATGTTGATATAGTTTATATATTGCTACACTATTTATCTACAGATTAAGGTAAATTAATAAATACTAGTGTTTACTAGGTATACTGCCTATGTTTTAGGCTACTATTATTTACAATATATAGTCAAGCTATTCACGGATATTGCCAGATAACCACTCTACCATACTTTTAACAGATCATTTGTGAATCTGACTGTCATCCTTTCTTGCATTGTCTTGAGCCTTTACGTTGCCAATTATATACTATATTGTTAGTAGCCTGGATAGGTCACAGTCATTCTGCTACATCATATCGCTTTCTACTGGATGTAACATGCTCTGCCGTAAATTTGGTTGTTTTAGAATGTTAAGTTCTAATTCTGTAGTTATTTTAGTGAAAGTAACTAAAAAGTAATATAAGAGTAATGTAACATATTAAAATTTTCAGACAGTAGTATTGTAATGTAAGGGATTACTTTTAAATTACAGTAACAAGTAATCTGTAATGTATTACAGTTTGGAAGTAATTTGCACAACATTGTTTAGGAATGATCTGATTCGTGGGTCATGCATTAGCTAATGTGGGACCAGCCACAGTCAATAATAAGCACGTGCTCCTCTCGAAATCAGTTTATAAATAAACTTTACTAAATGGAACTAAAATGAACAAAAATAATGCAATAAATGCATTAAGGTCAAATCATTAAATACCATAAAATCACCCTTCAGTCTCACAACCTCAGATGTGGCTTTGATGCTCCTTTAACAATGTTTAAATGATAAAAACAACATTACTGCAACCGTATATTTTGTCCATATTATTTGTTTAAACCATAACAACAACAAATTTAAATAAATAAATAAATATAGATAGATAGATAGATAGATAGATAGATAGATAGATAGATAGATAGATAGATAGATAGATAGATAGATAGATAGATAGATAGATAGATAGATAGATAGATAGATAGATAGATAGATAGATAAGTGGACGGATAAATGGATGATGGAGGGATGGATGCATAGATATACAGATAAAAAGATAGACGGACAGACAGACAGACAGGACGGACGGACGGACGGACGGATGGACGGACGGACAGACAGACAGATAGATCAGATAGCATCAGATATGAAGTGTGTATCAGTAAACATGTATACTACACTGGCTCAGTAGCTCTGGCATGTTCCTGCACTAACATTTCCCATTTACTAGCCGCATTCCTTAATTTGTAGAAAAAACGAACCCCTCAACTCGCCGTAAACATGCCAATTAAAACAAAAACACTCCAAAACAGACACAGGCGATCAAAAACAGGTGTTTCGCGGCTGCAAGACTCACAGAAATTTATAAGGTCCTAATAAACATCGGAGCTCTTTTGCGTTTAGCTGCAGTTAATAAATGTGTGTGTGTGGCACAGCAATATTAGATTTTGCCACACCTGATGTAAACCGTAACTGTTCACACGCATCGAAGCATTCATGAAATGTTGTTAAAAACACCTCCCTCCCATGGTGCTGAGCGGCTCCTCTGGGAGCTACAGGCCGGACGCCAGCTTTTAAAAGAAAATTAGAGGAGTTTGGCTCTTTACTAGAGTATGGAAGCAAAAGAGCAACAGGTCCAGAAGTGGCTGAGGAATTCAGGAGCCAATGAAGAGAGACAGAGAACATTTAACATCGGAGAAACGCACTCATACAAGATTCAAATCGTTCAACCTGATCTGTCCTTAAAACTGGCTTTTGTTGGTTTACTTAAAACACTCAGGGTAGTTCAGATCATATTAGTTACTTTACTTAAAGTCAAAATGACAACAAAATGTACTCTTCTTATATTCATATATATATATATACAGTAGCGCTTGTTACGAACGATGTCTCTGTGCACTTCATTATTTCATAAAAATTCATTTGCCCTCAGAATCTTTAATCACATATCATAAACTTCTACTTCCTCAAAAAAGCCTTTCTTCACTTCTGGTCACATGGAATGCCTTTAGGGTGGAGCTATCAGTCCTTTAGGGTGGAGCTTTTAATCATTTAGGGCGGAGCTATCAGTCATTTAGGGCGGTGCTATCAGTCATTAGGGGTGGGGCTATTAGTCCTTTAGGGCGAAGCTATTAGTCATTTAGGGTGGGAATATCTGTTCTTTAGGGAGGGGCTATCAGTCCTTAAGGGTGGGGTTAAGAGTCATTTAGGGCACGGCTATCAGCCCTTTAGGGTGAAGCTTTCAGTCATTCAGGGCGGTACTATCAGTCATTAGGGGGTGGGGCTAAGAGTCATTTAGGGCGGAGATATCAGTCCTTTAGGGCGGTGCTATCATTCATTTAGGGTGGAGCTACCAGTCATTTAGGACAGGGGTATCAGTCCTTTAAGGCGGGGCTATCAGTCCTTTAAGGCGGGGCTATCAGTCATTTAGGGAGGGGCTATCAGTCATTTAGGGTGGTGCTATCAGTCATTTAGGGCAGAGCCATCAGGCCTTTAGGGCAGGGCAATTAGTCCTTTAAGGCAGGACTATCAGTCATTTAGGGCGGCGTGGTCAGTCATTTAGGGCAGGTTTATCAGTCCTTTAGCACGGTGCTATCAGTCATTTAGGGCAGTGCTTTCAGTCATTAAGGGTGGGACTGAGAGTCCTTTAGGACGGTGCGATCAGTTCTTTAGGGTGGGACTATCATTCATTTAGGGCGAAGCTATCAGTCCTTTAAGGCAGGAATATCAGTCTTTTAGGGTGAAGCTTTCAGTCATTTAGGGTGGGGCTATCAGTCATTTAGGGCAGTGCTTTCAGTCATTAGGGGTGGGGCTATTATTCCTTTAGGGTGAAGCTATCAGTCATTTAGGGTGGGAATATCTGTTCTTTAGGGAGGGGCTATCAGTTCTTAAGGGTGGGGCTAAGAATCCTTTAGGGCAGAGCTATCAGTCATTTAGGCGCGACTATCAGTCCTTTAGGGCGGAGCTATCAGTACTTTAGGCAAAGGCTACCAGTCCTTTAGGGTGGAGCTATCAGGCATTGAGGGTGGAGTTATCAGTACTTTAAGGCAGAGCTGCATGTGTCGAGCTGCATTCATTCGTCAATCTTCTTTTATTTTGTTAGCATCTTACAAACATCCAATCATTTTCCAAAAAATGCCATCGCCCTACATTTTTTTCAAATTAGTCTGTTTCAAGTGGATGTTCATCTCAATAGAGGAACAAAGGACAATTTTAAGTTCCATTTGATGGCAACTTTAAGAAAAAATACTTAACCTGTGAGTAAACTTGGAACTGTTAAATTGAAAACTTTTCTATAATTATGCGCATAGTTCAAGTGCTAAATAGCAGCTTAATTGTACATCTGAAATATTTTGAACAGGTTTTAATAGAAATGCTATTCAAATGTTTTAGTTTAGAAAAAATGTTTGTCAACATATTGGCCTCATACTTTAATCCTATTTCAAAGACAAAAACAGTATCAAATTGTACTAAAGATGTGCATAAGTTTTACATATAAGGATCTAAATTTAAACTATAATATATTTTCCATTAACTCCAATAAAAAAATTATTTAATTATCTCTTAAGTTCAAACTTGCTAGATTAAAAAAGCTAGATAATCTGAAATGAAACGTGTGCATAAGTGTTTTGATGTAAGTGTTTTCAATCAGCCCTGTCACATGCTGCGGTTGAATGAATGGTCGCACTGCATACCACAATCCCATAAGCCCCCTGGGGTCAGAATTATCTCCAGACCTTAAGTATGGGTCAAGCGTGATTGAGGACGACGCGCCATCGATCAGAGAATTCAGCACTCATTTAGCTGAAGCAATAATGGACTGTTCATTTCTCATCCTTGTGTTACGGGACAATACTGTCTGAGTGCCTGTTATTGGCTCAATGACACCCTTGAGACTCCTCAATCCTGCAGCAGATTAAAGTGTTTGTTTGTGTGAAGTGCATGCCAGTGGCTGCATGCGGACAGTGCACACTTCTTCAAAGCACAAAAACACCTAACAAAACACTTATATACAAAATAAATAAATAAATACTCTGATTAGATTTATCCAGATATTTAAGGAGACATATTATGTCGCTTTTCTAAAATTTCAAATAAGACTCTGGTGTACCCAGAATGTGTCTGTAGAGATTTAGCTCAAAATACCACACAGACAATGTGTGTAGCTCATCAGATTTGTGTTTATCAGATCTATGTTAAGTGAAAATACTAAAGGTTTTTGTGCATGTCCCTTTAAATGCTAATGAGCTGCTGCTTTGCAGAAGGAGGCATAATCTTTACATGCAGCCAGAAAAGACCAAGTAGAAAATTTAAGACTTAGGGATGCACAATATACACTAACTGACAAGTCTTGTCGTTGATCCCAGTTGTAAGAGCAACAAAAATAACTTGACTTCTAGTTGATCATTTGGAAAAGTGACAGAAGGTAGATTTTTCTGATGAAGCATCTGTTGAACTGCATCCCAATCATCACAAATACTGCAGAAGACCTATTGGAACCCGCATGGACCCAAGATTCTCACAGAAATCAGTCAAATTTGGTGAAGGAAAAGTCATGGTTTGGGGTTACATTCAGTATGGGGGCGTGCGGGAGATCTGCAGGGTGGATGGCAGCATCAACAGCCTGAGGTATCAAGACATTTGTGCTGCCCGTTACATTACAAACCACAGGAGAGGGCAAATTCTTCAGCAGGATAGCGCTCCTCATACTTTAGCCTCCACATCAAAGTTCCTGAAAGCAAAGAAGGTCAAGGTGCTCTAGGATTGGCCAGCCCAGTCACCAGACATGAACATTATTAAGCATGTCTGGGGTAAGATGAAGGAGCAGGCATTGGATGGTCATGGGAGTCATACATAATATTAATTCTTTTCCCACTGCACCATGACTTTATATTCTATACTGTACATTATTTTTAAGTGACAAGACTTTTGACTAAGCAAAGACAGACCTTACTGTCCTAATTAAGTAATTAATCAGCGGTCCAATTGATATTGACTAATAATGCTATTTTTTACGTTATCGTTATCGATCTGAAAACAAAACTAGGTCGATAACTTTAAGCTGGCAAATTATGTATTTTCCGCTGGTTGAATTTCACTTCACATGCTTGCTGTCTGCCAATTTATTATCAGTTTACTGGTATTTTGATGGCAGCATGGTGGCGCAGTTGGTAGCACGATCGCCTCACAGCAAGAAGGTTGCTGGTTCGAGCCTCGGCTAGATCAGTTGGCATTTCTGTGTGGAGTTTGCATGTTCTCCCTGTGTTGGCGTGGGTTTCCTCCGGGTGCTCCAGTTTCCCTCACAAGTCCAAAGACATGCGGTATAGGTGAATTGGGTAGGCTAAATTGTCCCTAGCATATGTACAGCTGCAATCAGAATTATTGAACCCCCTTTGAATTTTTTTTCTTTTTTAAATATTTCCAAAATTATGTTTAACAAAACAAGGAAATTTTCACAGTATGTCTGATAATATTTTTTTCTTCTGGAGAAAGCCTTTTTTGTTTTATTTTGGCTAAAATAAAAGCAGTTTAAAATTTTTAAAACCCATTTTAAGGTTAAAATTATTAACCCCTTTAAGCTATTTATTTTTTCCATAGTCTACAGAACAAACCATCATTATACAATAACTTGCCTACTTACCCTAATCTGCCTAGTTAACCTAATTAACCTAGTTAAGCCTTTAAATGTCACTTTAAGCTGTATAGAAGTGTCTTGAAAAATATCCAGTCAAATATTATTTACTGTCATCATGTCAAAGATAAAATAAATCAGTTATTAGAGATGAGTTATTAAAACTATTATGTTTAGAAATGTGTTGAAAAAATCTCTCTGTTAAACAGAAATTGGGGAAAAAATAAACAGGGGGGCTAATAAATCAGGGGGTTGAATAATTCTGATTGCAACTGTATGTGATTGAGTGTGTATGGATGTTTCCCAGTGATGGGTTGCAGCTGGAAGGGCTGCCATTTGTAAACCTTATGGCCACTATAACAGAAACTGCTGCAGTGGTGCTGCGGGTGGAAATGTGCAGATTAAGGGGCACTAATACTTTTGCATTGACCTAGTTTTCATGCTAAACAATATAGTTGACTGGATTTTCACAAGAGGAGAAAAATCTGAGCGGTTAATTTTTTCTCTTGCGTTTAATAAAAAAAATGCATGCTAAAAAAAATAACTGGGTTTCCCTTTTTCCTGTTTTTGGTTTTGGTACTGCAGAATTTAATGGATTTTCCTATTTTCATGATGCCATCATTTAAAAAATGACATTTGCAGCTTGTTCAAACTACAGTACTTATTTAAAATGAGTTGGAACAACACAATTCTTTTTCGGGGGATAACTTCATTGTTTTATGTTCAAGCCACTTAAATTTGTAAAAACGATTGACTTAATTTGTGTTGGCAACATGGAGGAATTGTGTGGAACTCGGCATATTTAACAGCATTTAATGATTGAAATGGCATATTAACAAATGGCTGTAGTGTACAGTACACACTGGCAATCATATTGTGGAATAATCCAAATTTTCAGCATCATTACTTCTGTCTTCCAAGTTACGTAATCCCTTAGAAATTATCCTGATGTGTTGAGTACAATGATTCTGACCATTAGTTTATGCTGTGCTTTCTGTTATATATTTTACATACGACATTACATTTTAATACAAGTTTTACTTGCCAATAGTTTGAGGCAATCAAACTTATTTTGTTAATTGTCTTTATTTCTAACAGCACTGCATATTTTGCTGAGTGTATAATGAAAATAAAGCTACTATCAGAATGCATTTAACTTTAAACACTTAAAACTAATTTAGTAAATGAAAATTGATTTCAGTTGATAAAATAAACTTGTAGACAAATTCAATGCAGTAGCTTATGCAGACTGTGGACAATACACACCGGATCCTGCTAATTATGCTGAAGAAAACAGTTTTTTTTTTTTTTTGCAAAGGTCAAAAGTGAATGACTCATTACTCATTAGGCCAATTGCTGGTGTTGTTCCTCTGGGACAGTTTTTCTTCTTTACACGGGCAGGTGAATATTAGACAGACAGTAAATCACCAAACAGGAAACACATCAAAGTCAATCCTCTAAGTGTCTTGTGACCATTTCTACAGTATTTTACCTTTGACTAGTAATTTCCAGCATGTGAATACAATTTACCATAACATTCACTGTTACGTATAGAAATGAAATGAACTCTTAAGAGATTATCCAAAACTAATGTTAAATTTCAGTTTTATTTACTTTAACAGCAATAGTTTTCTTAGATTTTGAAAGTTATTCGTCCTCCTGTGATTTATTTATTTTTTTAATTTCAAATATTTCACAAATTATGTTTAACAGAGCAAGGAAATTTTCACAGTATGTCTGATAATATTTGTTCTTCTGGAGAAAGTCTTATTTGTTTTATTTTGACTAATATAAAAGCAGTTTTTAATTTTTAAAAAACATTTTACGGTCAATAATATTAGCCCCTTTAAGCTGTATTTTATTTCCAACATTCCTTTTGTCTACAGAATAAACCATCATTATACAATGACTTGCCTACCCTAACTTGCCTAGTTAAGTCTTTAAATGTCACTTAAAGCTGAAAACTAGAATCTTAAAAAATATTTAGTGGAATAGTATGTACTGTCATCATAGGAAAGATAAAATAAATCAGTTATTACTGTACTATCTGTACTGGTTTCCCTACACTACCTACCAATCCAGTTTAGAATTCAGTACAAAGTACTGTTGTATGTTTGTAAATCCCTCAATGGCCTGGCCCCTGAGTGTATTACTGAGCTAATTAATATACACCAACCCGTGAGATCTTTTCACTCTAAACATCAGCTCCATAATCCCACTTGAAATGTTGAGGTGATAGAGCTTTTTCAGTAGCAGCTCCAAGACTTTGGAACGATCTTACACACTCCTCAAGAACATCTCCTACTTTGGAGTCTTCTCAGAGGTCATTGAAAACACTTTTTTTTAGCTTTTAATCATGTGTTGTGAACTTATGTACTTTGGTTCCTTTGGTTAATTTGGTGCCTATTGTGGATGGTTGAAAGTGCTTTAGAAATAAATTGAGTTGAGTATTAGAAATTAGTTAATAAAACTTTGTTTTAGAAATGTGTTGAAAAAATCTTATGTCCAATAAAGAGAAATTGAGGAAAAAATATAAAAGAATCAATGAATCAATCAAATGAATCAATATTTTTCATTGGACAACAGTGGTTCTCCAGTAATACGATTGTGACAATATGTAGTCACAATTATTTTCTTAATAACATAGTCACTGACATGAGTGATAGACAATAATGTCTTACAAAGAAAAAAAAGGCTATGTTACATTAAATGTTAATAAAAAATTATTACATACGTGATCATATTGTTAGGAAATATAATAGAGGGAACTACTGTTGTACAATGAGCGTTAACTCAAAAACTAGTGACCATTAACTTGGGTTAAACATCTCTTGGTAAATAATTGAAAAATAATTTTCACAGAGCTAACAATTCTATATCTTAAACGGTACTGTACACTGTGTATATACCAAGCGGCAACCTCCTGCTCTCCCTCGGGAAGCCCATACGGAAGTAACTGAAACTGCAATTCATCAAAATTTTGCTAGTCCTGGCTCCATAATAGAGCAAATTCTATTGAGCCCACTGTTAAAATGGCCAACTTTACAGCAGAAAAAAAGTGTTTACAGCCTGGTAAAAAGAACGATTTTGGTTTATATAGCTAATATTACCCTTTATGACAACTGTGAGGGGGGTGAATTTTTTTTTTAAATCTTCCATTTCCTTTTTATTAGGTTATATTAAGTTTGCATAATTAAGGGCATGGCCACTTGAGTGACAGCTAGCTCTCCCTGGTCGCCGTCACGTCACCTCACCTCAGCTGATTAGCCGCTGATCTCGGCATAATCATCGTATTTTTGTGTTGTTTTATGTGGCTTTACACAGTCAGATGCCTTTTGGAATTATTTCTAACAATTATCAGATGATATGGCATCTGTGCTGTGTGCACTTAATTGTGCTCACAAACCATTTCCCAGGTGAGTGAAATTATATACTTATATACCATCTCTATAAATGTATTTGTTTTATTTATGATCATTTATCATTTATAATGTTCTTTAGACCTATAATGCACTCCAAAATCTGACAGATTTATTAGCTGTAGGCTCTAAAACAGTCGCCTGAAGCGTTATACAGTGTTCTGCTTGGAGCTCATCAATAGCCCTGCATTTACTAACACAGACTATATCCGAAGTGTTTGGAAGTAATTAGCACTTTCCTCCTGTTGAAAACGTCATAAGAACGATGCTTATAGTAGCTCAATATGTAATACATTGAGCCACTAAGCATTGTGCTTATGACGATGCTTATGAAACAGTGTTTTTAAAAGTCTAAACACTTTATTGATATAGTGTACAACCAAGCACATGTGGTCAGAACACAAACGAGTCGCAGGTGATAAAGTATTAAGTGTTTCTCATGCGTCTGTAGCTCCGCTCACGCTCCGCCTCTTTGCCCTTGTATGATAAGCCCCGGTTGGTGTAATGACACGGTAACAAAATGGCGACGATTGGCCATGCCTACTGGTAGCTTCTTTTGGGTTCTTCATAAACCTATGGGTGACATCACGTATACTACGTCTATATCTTTTACAGTCTATGGTATATACAGTATACACCCACTGGCCACTTTATTAGGTAAACCTGTCTAACTAATCAGCCAATCACACGGCAGCAACTCAATGCATTTAGGCATATAGACATGATCAAGACGATCTGCTGCAGTTCAAACCGAGCATCAGAATGGGGAAGAAAGGTGATTTAAGTGACTTTGAACATGGCATGGTTGTTGGTGCAAGACAGGCTAGTATGAGTATTTCGGAAACTGCTGATCCACTGGGATTTTCACGCACAACCATCTCTAGGGTTTACAGAGAATGGTCTGAAAAAAGAAAATATCCAGTGAGAGGCAGTTCTGTGGGCGCAAATGCCTTGCTGATGCCAGAGGTCAGAGGAAAATGGCCAGACTGATTTAAGCTGATAGAAAGGCAACAGTAACTCAAATAACCACTCGCTACAACCGAGGTATACAGAAGAGCATCTCTGAATGCACAAAACGTCCAACCTTGAGGCGGAGGAGCTACAGCAGCAGAAGACCACACCGGGGGCCACTCCTGTCAGATAAGAACAGGAAACTGAAACTACAATTCACACAGGCTCACTAAAATTGGACAATGGATTGGAAAATTGGAAAAACACTGACTGGTCTGATAAGTCTCGATTTCTGCTGCGATATTCAGATGGTAGAGTCAGAATTTGTATCAAATACCTTCCTTTTATCAATGGTTCAGGCTGGTGTTGGTGGTGTAATGGTTTGGGGGATATTTTCTTGGGACACTTTGGGCCCATTAGTACCAATTACTAATGGGCCCAGAAGTAATGTTAGTTACTTCTAGCAGGATAACACATCATGTCATAAAGCATGAATCCTCTCAGACTGGTTTCTTGAACATGACAATGAGTTCACTGTACTCAAATGGCCTCCACAGTCAGTAGATCTCAATCCAGTAGAGCACCTTTGGGATGTGGAGAGAGATTCGAGAGATTCGCATCATGGATGTGCAGCCGACAAATCTGCAGCAACTGCGTGATGTTATCATGTCAATATGGACCAAGATCTCTAAGTAATATTTCCAGTACTTTGATGAATCTATGCCACGGAGGATTAAAGCAGTTCTGAAGTTTAACCCGGTACTAGTAAGGTGTACCTAATAAAGTGGCCGGTGAGTGTATATACGTTAAGTTCAGTCCAAAAACCTCTGTGCCGCATTTTTGTCAGGCTCCTGTGTGTGGGTTAACTAATTTCACTTTTATGGCAAAGTATATGTTCTTTTCATTGCCTTTAAAGTGAAATAATTGAACACACTTGGTTGAGGTTGAGACAAATGATCAATGTAGAGGAATGTAGCACATATGTATACACATACACTGCTAGCTGACATTTATCACAAGCAAATTTGAACTACACTAGACAATGCTGGGTTCCAAACAACTGTTATATGTTGGGACATCATGAAAGAATTAAGTTAACCTATTAGCTTCTACATATTCAAATGGATTGAACTTAAAACGATTAAGTTGTCCAAAAAAAAAATGAATATGTGTTGCTTTAGCTCATTTTAAATAAATAGTATGAACAATCACAGAACATCCTCCTGTAGCAACATTTTTTACACAATTTATGTATTAGACTGTGCATATAGTAACCTGTTTGGATGTAATTCTGCACTACACACACACACACACACACACACTGTGATCATATTACTAGATGTCAGAGTGTGATTGTTAGTGAAGTCGGTGTATAATGCATCAGATTTTTTTGAAAGCGTCGGAAGAAGCCTGTTTGAACTGTAATCAGATCATGGCTTTATTTCCTCCTCCATTAGCTTCAGATCTCTGAGGAATTTCCATTATTCAGAGAGATTGTGATCTGCTGACCTGATCTGTGCTCTCCTGACTGACCTCTGCTCCTCCTCTGATCCTCTCATTAGAGCAGCTCAGGATCCTGCTGGAGCTCAGCGCACTGATACTGCGTTACAGCTCGCCACACAAACAGCACAGGTTAGCAATAAACTTTACACATTTCAGAGGGAATATAAGAGTTCTGTTTTCTTACAGTAACCAATGAAGGCAAATCTGTGGAGTGGTTTGTGACGGGGTGTGGTGCTGCTAATGAAATCTACTGAGACTCAAGTGGCAAAATCTGCTGCAAATAAACCCACTGTAAAAACACAAGAAAATGATAGAAAATGAGATTTAAATAAGAATTGTTTTCATTATTTATTCAAGTAATTTATTTATTTATTATAGAATTTATTATTTCAGTCCTACTCTGTTAGTCCAGTCTCTTAGTAAAATTACATTTAACAATTTGATACACTTAAAATGAACAGACATAATTACTAAATACTTTGAATTGTAATATATAATTACAATAATAATATAACTATAAATTTTTTTATTAAAATTGGTAAAAATGATAATTTGTCAGACAGTATATTAAAAAAGGAATGCACAAAGCTATTGTTCAGCATTAAAAAATGACAAAAATTATAATAAAAATTCATTTTCTTCAGCTTAGTCTCTTTATTTATCTGGGGTGGCCGCAGCAGAATGAACCGCCAACTTATCCAGCATATATATTTACGGCGCAAATGTCCTTTCAGCTGCAACCCAGTACTGGGAAACACCCATACACTTTCACTCACACACATACACTACGGACAATTTAGTTTATTCAATTGACCTATAGCGCATGTGTTTGGACTGTACACTCTCAGAAATAAAGGTACAGGAGCTGTCACTGGGGCGGTACGTTTTCAAAAGGTACACATTTGTACTTAAAGGGTCCATATTGGTATCTCAAAAGTATATATTAGTACCTAAAGATTTTAAGGGTAACACTTTTGTACTTTTTAGGTACTAATATGTACCCTTGAGGTATTAATATGGACCTTTTAGGTACAAATTTGAACCTTTTGAAAAGGTACCACCCCAGTGACAGCTCCTGTACCTTTATTTCAGAGAGTGTGGGGGAAACCACTGAGCCACAATGTCGCCATGATAAAAATTTATAATAAAATTATACATTTATGTAATGTAGAAATAGAAATTAGTTACAAAAGAATGAAATAATAAAATAGAAACGTAATTAACAAAATAAGTCGAATCTCTTAGTAAAATTAGCTTTAATAATTAGTACACTGTAGGGGTGGCGCAGTGGTGCAGTGCAGCAATGTCACCTCAAAGCAAGAAGGTCGCTGGTTCAAACCTCGCCTGGGTCAGTTGGCATTTCTGTGTGGAGTTTGCATGTTCTCCCCGTGTTCATATGGGTTTCCCCCTCAAGTTTAAAGACATGAGCTATAGGTGAATTGGGTAAGCTAAATTGTTCATCTACGAGTGTGAATGAGTGTGTATGGATGTTTCCCAGTACTGGGTTGCAGCTAGAACGGCATCCGCTGTGTAAAACATATACTGGATAAGTTGTTAGTTCTTTTCGCTGTGGCGTCCCCGAATTAGTAAAGGGACTAAGCCGAAAAGAAAATGAATGAATGACTGAATACACTGAAAATAAAAAGGTGTAATTATTGAAGATGGATTTTTAAAATTAAAATAATAAATTTAAATTAAATGTAAAAATATAAATGGTACATGTTAATAAAATAAAGGAAAAAAATCAAGAAGCAATTTAAGCACAAAGCTGTTCTTTAGTAATAAAAATGACAAAAGTCATAATAAAAATTAACAATAAAATTATATAACATATAAGTAGGAATTAGTTACAAAAGATAAAAATAATAAAATTGAAATGTCATTAATAAAATCAGTCCAATCCCTTAGTAAAATTAGCTTTCATAAATAATACACTTAAAATGAAAGGGCATAATTATTGAAGAATTATTGAAAAATTGTACATTTAAATGACATTTTTAAAAATATCTAAAATTAACAATTAATAAAAATGTCCATAAATGAAAAAATATATTATTATTATTATTTTTGAAATAACTTGTCAAACTGTATATTAAAAAGACAGCAAAACACAGTTTTTTAGTAATAAAACATTACAAAAATCATGTATACTGTATAGAAATCTGTCAGATAATACTAAAATAATTCACAAAACAATTGATTAGTAACAAAGAATTACTATAATAATGCTAAAATTACTAAAATAAAATATACAGTTAAAGTCAGATTTATTAGCCCCCCTCTTTATTTTTTCCCCAAATTCTGTTTAACGGAGATAAGATTTTTTCAACACATTTCTAAACATAATAGTTTTAATAACTCATTTCTAATAACTGATTTATTTTATCTTTGACATGAGGACAGTAAATAATATTTGACTAGATATTTTTCAAGATACTTCTATACAGCTTAAAGTGACATTTAAAGGCTTAACTAGGTAATTAGGTTAACTGGGCAGGTTAGGGTAATTTGGCAAGTTATTGTATAATGATGGTTTGTCCTGTAGACTATCGAAAAAATATAAAAAGGGCCTAATCATTTTGGGAAATTTTCATCATTTCATCAAACATCATTTGGGAAATATTTAAAAAAGAAAAAAAGATTAAAGGGGGGCTAATAATTCTAACTGTAACTGTATATATATTAACATATATTTAACAGAGCAAGAAAATTTTCACAGTATGTCTGATAATATTTTTTCTTCTGGAGAAAGTCTTATTTGTTTGATTTCGGCTAAAATAAAAGCAGTTTTTAGTTTTTTTAAATCCGTTTTACGGTCAAAATTATTAGCCCCCTTAACCTAATTTTTCTTTCAATATACAGAACAAGCCATCGTCATACAATAACTTGCCTAATTACCCTAACCTGCCTAGTTAACCTAATTAACCTAGTTAAGCCTTTAAATGTCACTTTAAGCTGTATAGAAGTGTCTTGAAAAAATATCTAGTCAAATATTATTTACTGTCATCATGGCAAAGATAAAATTAATCAGTTATTAAAAATTAGTTATTAAAACTATTATATTTAGAAATGTGCTGAAAAAAATCTCTCCGTTAAAAAGAATTTGGGGAGAAAAATAAACGGGGGCTAATAATTCTGATTTCAACTGTGTGTGTATATATATAATAATATTATTATTATTATTATTATTATTAATATTATTAAATATTTGTAGTAGTAATTATAATTTTAGTAATATTTACATATTTACTGTAAGAATTATTGATATTAGAAGGAATAATAACAAAAGAAACTTAAATAACAAAATCTACGCAATCTCTGAATAAAATTACAATTAACAATTAATATGCTTAAAATGACAAATTGAAAAATAAAATAAAAAATGCAAATTGAATTGATTTATTTTAATAAAAACATGAAAAAATGAAGAGCATACATTTATTTGTCTATATATATATATATATATACACACACACACACACAAAGTAAATGACTAAAATAAAAAATAATTTACAAAACAATTGATTAGCAATAAAAAATCCTAAATTATAAATTTGATATAGTATTAAACAAATATTATAAACATAACAATAATAATATTTAGAATTAGTAAGAACAGAACGAAATATTAAAAAAGAAAAATCATAAAATTATATTATAAAATTATAGTCTATAATGGTGTGTGTGTGTGTGTGTGTGTGTGTGTGTGTGTGTGTGTGTGTGTGTAGCGGTTGAGTGACAGGTTTGAGTACATTCCCCAGTTGATTTAGTGTAGTTAAGATCAGATGGAATGTGTCAAAGCCAAAAGCTGGAGTATAATCTGCTCGGCCTCTCCTTCCTCTGACAACACAAGCTGACATCTGACTGGCAGAGAGAAAGAAAGAGAGAGAGATCCGGGGTAAAGCGGAGGCAAACAAACAGCAAGACTGATAAGGTACACATCAAACAGACCCAACGCATGCATCAAACAGCCACAACACACTCCTCGTGGTGTTCAGAAGCTTCTCTTTATTGGCCTGAAGATTAGAGTCACAGAATGTGTGCAAAAATCGGTGTGTGTGTGTGAGTGTTTGTGTTCGGTAGAAACCAAGAAACAAAGCATGCACAATCTCTGCTTCCAAATTCACTCAGATTAAATCATTCATTAATAAAACAAACAACGATCGTCTCATAACCTGCTCAAAAATAACTGGATCTCACACAAACCTCACATTCCGGCTCGATATCTAAATTAGATATTATTTATACCTAAATACATTTCATCCTGCTTTTGAGATTATTTCATTCAGGAGATTTTTAATGAGCTTTTTAAATTTGTTTTATGGTAAATGTGTTTTTTTCGCTGCCCTCTTCTCAATACTGTATCAAATTTCCATTTATTTATTTATTGTAATTCATATTATTCTTACTCTTTTAAAATTATGTTTATTGTTTTGCCATTTCTGATCAGTTTTTAAACATGTCCATGAGTACTTTATAGTAAACACTCCCACAGTATTCATATTTCACCCCAAAATTGAGCCTATTCTGGGGCATTTTTACTTTGAGCTTTCATTCATTCGTTTTCTTTTCAGCTTAGTCCCTTTATTAATCAGGGGTCGCCACAGCGGAATGAACCACCAACTTATCCAGCATATGTTTTACGCAGTGGATGCCCTTGCAGCTGCAACCCATCACTGGGAAACATTCATTCATTTTCAGTCACATACATACACTACAAACAATTTATCCTACCAAATTCACCTATAGAGCATGTCTTTGGACTGTGGGGGAAACCGGAGCACCCAGAGGAAACCTACGCAAACATGGGGAGAACATGCAAACTCCACATAGAAACGCCAACTAACCCAGACAAGACTCAAATCAGCGACCTTCTTGCTGTGAGGCGAATGTGCTACATGCTGCGCCACCGCGTCGCTGTGAGCTTTCATTATCTTATAATTAAACTATATATAGTGCTCAGCATACATAAGTCAGAATGGTTAGCCCCCCTGTATAAAAGTGCTTTTGTTCTAGCCAAAATAAAACAAATAAGACTTTGTCTAGAAGAAAAAATATTATAAGAATTACTGTTAAAAAACCCTTGCTCTGTTACACATCATTTGGGAAATATTAAAAATAATAATAATAATTCAAACGGAGGTAATCTATCTGACTTCAAGTACACCCCTTTCAAATTCCTCATTTAAATTATAATTTTCTACAGGATGCAAAAAAAGTAGTATCCCAAATTTATGTAAGAGAAAATATTAAATACTATTCAAAAGAAATATTATTAAAAAGAGCTAAATTGAAGAGAAACTAAACATACATAACATAAATTTTTTTATATTTTGAACTTTTGATTGTCTTTTTTTATTTAAATGTATTATCTTTTTATTTCTAAAGATGTTATGTGACAAAAATAATATTTTAATAAACATATCCATTTAATAAATCTGTTTTGTTTAAATGCACCAAAATATATGACCTATATTCAGTGAGAAATGGATCAAAATATTCATTTTCAAACTGCGGTGTACTCATTTACGTTAAGCACTATACTGTTAGTTTTGCATCATGTTCATGACATATGTATGTGTTTTATCCAAATAATCTCAATTTTAAAAAATGCAATTACCAGATGCAATTTACAGGTTTCAAAAATACATGTAAACTTATGTTTAGACAACTTATAGGACATTATTGCCTTGCATCTGCAACATTTTCAAGACAGATGAGTAGTTCTGCCAAATATTTTCAATCTTAGCAAACTAAAGTTTTCTTTTTTCTTTCATTTACTTTTATTCTGAAACTATTAATTGCATTTTCCATTATTGTTGTTATTTTTTTCCAATGTATAATTTTTAATAAATTTTTTGAATATGCTCATTAGTACTTCATAATAAACTGGTAAACTTCAGAAATACATTTGACCATTTATGGGACATTTCTTAGTGTTAAGAGTTTTTTCTTAGTTTTTGTGACACCTGGTTACATTCCTCCCCCATTAGTACTGTACTATGAAGAAAATCTGATTCTCATTTCTTTTTCACATTTATTGCAACTTCCATTATTACCAATTATTATTTTTATTTTCAATTTAAAGTAACAATATTGCAGTTTTTTCACTAAAATCAGATAAAATAAAAGTAGGGTAGTACAATAAACACAACCCAAAATCTCAATGGTCCTAAAAATAGGCTTTATATATAGTATACACATGTACATGAAGCCTATATGTTATTTATGTATATCCACAACCTAACAAAAGTCTTGTCGCCTATCCGAGTTTAAAAAAACAACAAATAATAACTTGACTTCTAGTTGATCATTTGGTATCAGAAGTAGCTTATATAAAAGGCAAATGCCTCTAGATTACGCTTATTTCACCAGAATAAAGTATGATCATGCCTTGATTTTTAATTATTTAATTAGGACAGTAAGGTCTGACTTTGCTTAGACAGAAGTCTTGTCACTTAACAAAAATAATGTACAGTATAGAATATAAAGTCATGCTGCAGTGGAAAAAGAATAAATAATGTGTATGACTCCCATGAGCTTGGAAGACTGCATCCACACATCTCTGCAATGACTCACATCACTTATTATTAAAGTAATCTGGAATGGCAAAGAAAGCATTCTTGCAGGACTCCCAGAGTTCATCAAGATTCTTTGTATTCACCTTCAATGCCTCCTTCTTCATCGTTCCCCAGACATGCTCAATAATGTTCATATCTGGTGACTGGGCTGGCCAATCATGGAGCACCTTAACCTTCTTTGCTTTCATGTGGAGGCTGAAGTATAAGAAGTGCTATCTTTCTGAAGAATTTGCCCTCTACTGTGGTTTGTAATGTAATGGGCAGCACAAATGTCTTGATATCTCAGGTTGTTGATGTTGCCATCCACTCTGCAGATCTCCAGCACGCTCCCATACAGAATGTAACGCCAAACCAGACTGATTTCTGTGAGAATCTTGGGTCCATGCAGGTTCCAATAGGTCTTCTGCAGTATTTGTGATGATTGGGATGCAGTTCAACAGATGCTTCATTGGAAAAATCAACCTTCTGCCACTTTTCCAAATGATCAACTAGAAGTCAAGTTATTATTTGTTGCTCTTACAACTGGGATCGACGACAATACTTTTTTTTCAGGTAGTGTATAAGTGTTTGCATCCTTTTTGTCTTCTTTTGGGGTGAAATATGACCTGGACATGTTCTTGACAGCTTTTATGAGCTGAGCTTCACCTAAACATAGCCTGGGGGATGTGTGTGGATGTGTGTAATACAATTGCATTTTGAAGAAAGGAAAAAAAAAAAAGAAAAAGAAAAGCAACATCATACAGATTCAGCTCTTAAAACACATTAAGACTCCCAATGAAAACCCCTTTTATAGCAGTTCTATATTAAAACTCGTGTCTTAAAATGTAACAAACCCCTTCCCATTAATTCCAGCTGTAGGAGCACAACTCAGAATGTTAAGGGTGGATGAAACAGCCAAAAAGATATTGAAACGCTTTCAATAAACAGATTTCACAGCAGAGGGTCGGAGCTTTCAATTCTGACCCACGCAGGAATAAACACGGCACGCAAAAACACACAGCTAAAAGGCAGAAGCTGAAGAACAAAAACATAAACACTCTTTCCGCTATGTAAACATATTTATATACTTGTGCCATCTGTACTGTTACCTTCTGAATCTGAATGGCTAGTGTACAAAATGCATCTCTGGTCTGCATGCATCACATATCGCAGGACTTTTACACATGCCACATGAAGATGTTTCTTATCAGTCCATATGGGCACCTGATTTCCTCTCCTAATCTGCAGAAATAAAGCTTTGTGGCGGCATAGGTCAATTCAAAGTGCACATAAGAAAAATCACACAAAGGGGAAAAAAAGCAGGTGGAGCACTTGTGCTTCTGGCAAAAAAAAAGAAAAAAGAGTAAAAACTGAATGCTTGGCTGCATAAAAGAAGTCGTTTTTATTGTAATCTACTGCTGAATCCATTTTGAACAACACAGCTATACTGAAGCTAATGATTTTAACAGAACTGATGAAGAACGTCACGTTATTTTATGCAACCAGGCACTCGGATAACCTGACGGCAACACATTTCAGATGGCCAGGTTAGACCGTGAGAGAAATGAAGCTGTTATATCTCTGAATGTTCCTCTTGAGGATCTCAGAGCAGGGCCCAAGGACGCGCTCGAAACGCGGACGGTCAAGCTTCACACACTTGAGTGGACCTCTGGCCACAACTGTTGCTGCACGGGGTCTGTTCAGCAGCAGGGCTATCTCACCTGTACAAACGAAACAACGCACATGAGTAAGACAAATGACTATTCAAAGCAGCCTGATTCCAAAAAAGTTGGGACACTGTACAAATTGTGGATAAAATCTGAATGCAATCATGTGGAAGTTCCAAATTTTAATATTTTATTCAGTATAGAACATAGATGACATGCGAAAATATACAATTTTAAGGAAAAATTTAGTTGATTTTTTTATTTCATGGCATCAACACATTTCAAAAAAGTTGGGACAAGGTTATGTTTACCACTTTGAGGCATCCCCTCTTCTTTTACAACAGTCTGCAAACGACTGGGGACTAAGGAGACAAGTTTAGGAATAGGAACGTTCTCCCATTCCTTTCCCAATCTGGTTTCTAGCTGCTCGACTGTCTTAGGTCTTCTTTGTCGCATCTTCCTCTTTATGATGCGCCAAATGTTTTCTATGGGTGAAAGATCTGGACTGCAGGCTGGTCATTTAAGTACCTGGATCCTTTTTCTACGCATCCATGATTTTGTAATTGATGCAGTATGTGGTCTGGCATTGTCATGTTGGAAAATGCAAGGTCTTCCCTGAAAAAGACAACGTCTGGATAGGAGCATATGTAGTTTTGGAACTTATATATACCGTTCAGCATTGATGGTGCCTTTCCAGATGTGTAAGCTGCCTATGCCACATGCACTCATGCAACTGCATCAGAGATGCATCAGAGATGCAGGCTTCTGAACTGCGCGCTGATAACAACTTGGGTTGTCCCTGCCCTCTTTAGTCAGGATGACATGGCATCCCATTTTTCCAAAAAGAACTTCAAATATTGATTAATCTGACCACAGCAGTTTTCCACAGTCCATTTTAAATAAGCCTTGGCCCAGAAAAAACGCCTGCGCTTCTAGAACATGTTGAAATATGGCTTCGTTTTTGACCTATAATGGCAATGGCACGGTGGATTGAGTTCACCGACAATGTTTTCTGGAAGTAGTCCTGAGTCCATATTGTGATTTCTATTATAGTAGCATTCCTGTTTGTGATGCAGTGCTGTCTAAAGGCCCAAAGATCACAGGAATCCAGTATGGTTTTCTGGCCTTAAACTTTACACACAGAGATTGTTTCAGATTTTGTAGATAATATTATGCACTGTACACTGTAAAAAAATCTGTAATTTTACGGTTTATTTCCGGCAAAAAAACAAAAACTTAAAATAACGACCCTTAAATTACAGACATTTACTGTAAAATAGCAGACATTAAATTACAGAAATTTACTTAAATAAAAATTTCTATAATTTAATTTCCGTTATTTTACAGTAAATTTCTGTAATTTAACTGCTGTTATTTTACGGTTTATTTCCAGCACCCCAGCAGATTTTTTTTTACAGTGTAGATGGTGATAACTTCAAACTCTTTGCAATTTTTCAATGAGAAATTATTTCTGATATTGCTTCACTGTTTATTTATTATTATTTTTTAGTACAGCATTGGGGAAATTGGTGATCCTCTCCCCGTCTTGCTCTCTAAGAGACACTGCCACTCTGAAAGGCTCTTTTTATACCCAATCATGTTGCCAATTGACCTAATAAGTGGGAAAATGATCCTCTAGCTGTCCTTATATGTACATTTGATTTTTCCAGCCTGCTATTGCTACATGTCCCAACCTTTTTGGAATGTGTTTCTGTCTTGAAATCCAAAATGAGCCAATATTTGGCCTGACATTTTAAAAGGTCTCACTTTCAGCATTTTTATGTTATCTACAGCTGAAGTCAGAATTATTAGCCTCCCTTTGAATTTTTTTCTTTTTAAATATTTCCCAAATGATGTTTAACAGAGCAAGGAAATTTTCACAGTATGTCTGATAATATTTTTTTCTTCTGGAGAAAGTCTTATTTAGTTTATTTCGGCTAGAATAAAAGTAGTTTTAATTTTTTAAACACAATTTTAAGGTCAAAATTATTAGCCCCTTTAAACTATATATTTTTTGATAGTCTACAGAACAAACCATCATTATACAATAAATTGCCTAATTACCCTAACCTGCCTAGTTAACCTAATTCACCTAGTTAAGCCTTTAAATGTCACTTTAAGCTGTATAGAAGTGTCTTGAAAAATATGTAGTAAAATATTATTTACTGTCATCATGACAAAGATAAAATAAATCAGTTGTTAGAAATAAGTTATTAAAACTATTATGTTTAGAAATGTGTTGAAAAAATCTTCTCTCTGTTAAACAAAAGGTGGGGGAAAAAATAAACAGAGGGGCTAACAATTCTGACTTCAACCGTATATTCTATTGTAATTAAAAATACATTTATGAATAAAGGTGTCACAGTGGGTAGCACAATCGCCTCACAGTCAGGGGTACAGGATCAGGACCTCAATAATTGAACTCAGGTTGCTGTGCATCAACTGAGTGCTAAATATCAGCATGCTAACTGCAAGATTAATGTGTTCAACTCTTTTCTAAAACACTGAAGGTAATCTCTAAAATAAAAATTTACCACAGACTCTTAAATTATCGCAGCACACTCAGTAATAAACTGGCAGTAGGTTGTCAAAACAATTCATAAATACATGTGTCTGGTGTCCCTCAGGGTTCTCTTTTGATACCATTTAAATGTACATAATCATTAATAATAATTCAGTAATCAGCAATCGACAGGTGGTGCGGTGGCTCAGTGGTTAGCACTGTCTCCTCACGGCAAGAAGGTCGCTGGTTCAAGCACTGGCTGGGTCAGTTGTCCTTTCTATGTGGAGTTTGCATGTTCTTCGTGTTTCCCCCACAGTCCAAAGACATGCGCTATAGGTGAATTAAATAAACTAAATTGGCCGTAGTGTATGAGTGTGTGTGTGTGTGTGTGTGTGTGTGTGTGTGTGTGTGTGTGTGTGAATGTGAGAGTGTATAGGTGTTTCCCAGTGCACGGTTGTGGCTGGAAGGGCATCCGCTGTGTAAAACATATGCTGGATAAGTTGGCGGTTCATTCCGCTGTGGCAACCCCTAATAAATAAAGGGACTAAGCCGAAGGAAAAGGAATGAATGAATAGTCAAAACTTTGGCCATCCATAAGGACTGAAAGTGTAACTGTGTAGCTACATTAAGGTTAGCCAACCACAAAAATATAAGTGTTTACATCTTAAAGGTACAGTTCGTTCAATTCTAACCCTAACAGACTAAGGAAATTGTCTTCTTGTTATAGTTTGCTCAATTTGTGGAAGATTGTTCATAAGACAAGAAGTTTATTATTGATTTTTTAAGCAAAAACCATTATACAGATGTGTAGGGGGAAATTGTTAGGTGACTGTATAGGGGAATAATTGTTATAAATCGAAAATTATATGCTGAATAATACTCTTGCTATTCCTCGTACTATACAGAAACCAATATAAAAATTTGAACAGCTCAATATTCCAACACTGAATGGCATAAATTTGGGATGGCACTATCTCACTGGCCAGCTGATTGGAGCTGAGCAGTTCTCAGAAAACAAAATGAAAACAAATACTATTTTTACCATTTTTGTTTTGTGACCGCAGTGGTGCACTTCATCTTCAAGCAGCCATCTGTTAAAATTCACTGTCTTTGCTGTGTGCTGATTACACAAACACAACACTTTTACCTTATACAGCTATAAGACAAAGAGCAGTAGCTGGCTATATAATGTAAATATTTCTATATTCTCCATGTCGTGTGATAATCTAAAGCTCAGTGTGCTTGTGGTGCAGCAGTGTAAACCGCACTGACAGTAAACAAGCGCACAGATCTACATTCTGCAAGCCCTGCACATGACGAACTGCCACCTGTTAGGAAATCTACTCTTCCTGTCTGGCGCAGG
Organism: Danio tinwini; assembly: GCA_903798205.1. Taxonomy (NCBI): domain Eukaryota; kingdom Metazoa; phylum Chordata; class Actinopteri; order Cypriniformes; family Danionidae; genus Danio; species Danio tinwini. The sequence continues at coordinate 392,324 of CAIGQZ010016425.1, forward strand.
CACTTCTGTTCTGTTATTTACAAGGCTCTGCAGATCCTCACAACACTCACCGAAGTAGTCTGACGGACCCAGGCGGCCCACTTCGACGTATTCCTCGTTATCAGACCTGCGCTGCAGAACAGACGCCGTACCCTGGAAAGAGAAACAAAAAAGATATACAGGTTTATAATGAAAAACTATTACATATCACAGTGCCATTAACTGATACTAGCTTGTGAAAATAATAACATCAAACTAGTTTGTCAAAATGCATTAAGGCATCAGATCTGGTGTCCCTCAGGGATCTGTTTTTATCAACACAAGTTCATTGTGGATACGTACCCCTCTCTAAATTTCTGGAGAGCGCAAAAACGAATGCTATGAGGCAGTATGATGGCACTGATGGTTTCTGTTCCTTTTTAAGCTACCGCTGACCGATTACCTCCATATGGACGGCTTTTCCGGTGTTATCAGTTTGGCCAGTAGCTCGCCATGTATGTTGACGGACTTGGGACGTGGGGCGGAACTGACCACAATGACGAGGTTTGAGTCCAGTGAATGACGTTTCCAGAAACCAAGTAAAACAAAAACAAGAACAAGTAACAAGTGTTTCCCAAAACAGTAGTTGCTTTGTCGCAGATCCATCATTTGAACCACTTTAGTTATAACGTAAAACGTCCATAATAACGTTCTAAACTGGGTGGAGTAACAACTTCTTTAGAGAAAATCCTTTTTATGTAAATTGTATAGTTTATACACGTGCACGCATAAAAAAAACAATATTAGTTTTGATAAAAACATGCACTCGTTTTCCATATTAATATAAACGTATATGTAAACAGCACATAAACATATACTGTGCCTACGTTTCCTTTACAAATATTATTGAGAATATGCCATATTCTATTTTAAAACATAAAACCACTTAGCTAACAGTATTCTAGTCTTATGTATAAACCATATAAATTGTTAATGGTTGTAATTTTGTAATTATTATTATTATTATTCTTATTATTAAGGATATTGTTTATTTATTTTTTATTTTATTTATTTTAAAGTCTAATGTACAATTTGACACATTGAAACCACTGCAGAAATGTTCTAACCAACAGGCCCATGTCATATACAGTACATATACATTTCTTAATAAATTAAAAGCATATGCTATATTTAATTTTTCACAAGCTTTGGAAATGTAATGTAAAATCCACTTTTAAATAACAGGTCACCTATAGCTTTCGTCATGAGCCATGGCTGCGTTCAAAATGGCATAAATGATTTCAAAGTGCACTACGAAAGGAGTGCAATTTTCAATATGAAGATCGCTAAAACTGAACTGACAAAACATGTTGAAAGCAAATTAGACCTAAGAGAGATGACTTTAGTGTTTTATTTTATTTTTATCATTCAAAGTTTAAATGTTGGAACGTTCTAAACTAATCAAGGAATAGGGGGGATAACTGGAAATAAAACACAACCATGAACTATGCTTCTAACTCCAGCTCCAGAGATGTAGTTGCAAGCATACAAGTTTACGACGCAGTTTGCAAATGTTCGTTGGAACAATGGATTTGTAATGTACTATGGAACTATGTTTGTAATAACAGAACGTGCAACTGTAGTTGGTTAACGGTGGTTTTCGGAAACACGCGCCTGGTCGGCTAAAGAGTATATTGAGCAATCTGGTGGATTTATGCGAGAATACACATGAGAGAAATTTGAGGGCATCAAAAAGTGCGAGCAGACGTAGAGGTACATATTTGTTTTGTATTTGTCCCCTAGAAATGGGAGACCTGAGTATGTATACGTAATAAGACTGGGTTGGTTTTTGTACCTCTTGCATTTTCAAAAACAAACAAACAAACAAACAAAAAAATCTGTATTTTATCTTCATCTGATGCTGAAAACTCAAAATTGCCATGTGCTCCTCGCCAATAAACTAATATGACGTTGGGTCTGATGTACCACAAGGCACTGTTTTAGTACCGCATTTACACAATTAACAATCTATGTCTATTTTTTATAGTATATATATTTTCCTTTAACACTCAAAATATCCTTGTGCAGCTAGCAATAAATTGATATTAGATCCCTAATACAATTCAGAAAGGCATTATGGGATCACGTCTGGTGTGCCTCAGGAATCTGTTTTAGCACTGCTATTATTTATTATTGCATTTGCCTGCAGAACAGACTATGGGGTTATGTGTGTGCGTTAGTTTGTAAGTGGGTGTGTCGTTTTACATGTGTTCCAGGTACGAACAACATTGGCAGATCCGCATTTCGTGCAGATGACGTTGGCCGCTGACGTTGGGTTCGCTCCACCAATCACTGGTCGGCGTAGCGTTTGAAAAGCCGGCCCAAACTGCAATGACGATCTCTCTCTGTCTCCTTTTCTCTCTTGCTCTTTCGTTCTCATTTTTTCTGTGGATCTCTTGCAAGGACTAGTCTGAGAGAAGGTGTTTTTATTTTGCTTGTGATTTAATGCTCTTGTCTAAAGGCTTTGGAGATTGCAAATGTCAATTAGTCTGTGAACTCGTCCAGTTAACTGATACCTGTTTGAGTAATACTTCGGAGAGGGTGTAGAAGTGAGCAAGTCGCGTGATATATATATATATATATATATATATATATATATATATATATATATACAAACACTTCATTAGGTTCAGGAGAGTGTGCTGTTTTGTGTATGTTTTGTGTTTTAGTTAGCATAACTTAAGTTGGGTGTCCCTCAGGGCTCTGTTTTGGTACCACTTGAATTTATATAATTCACACTGTTTTAGTGTTGTCGCTCTCTGAAATAAATACATTTGCTTGCATCTGTCTCTCAAAACTCTGAATATCTTTGCTCACTTGAATGTTGTGTAGCTCAACATATTCCTCACTGCCAGATCCGCACTGCAAAAGGAGAACCAATAAGTGAGATGCAGGTTTAATGAGGAGGAAAAGTGCAAACAGAAGAGAGAAAAGCCTAGCTCACGGTGTTGCCGAGTTTGAGACACGTCAGGAGGATTAGTGAAAGTGAGACTCTTTGCTTTATATGCCTGCAGGTGTACAGGATTTAGACAACTCTGCATGTTGCTTCAGGGACTCGGAAAACACACACACACACACGTCATAGACTGACACACACACACACATGCAATGCACACCTGGGCCTGTCAGTGTTGAGATTTTCCAACAATTATAGCGTTCAACTGCATGCAGCGCTCCCCACAATGCAATGCACACACTCATTTAGAAAGATAAACAGGGAGACACACACACATGTTCTGTCACATTTGTCACATCAAGGACAAACATGCTTCCCACAATACAGCAGTAAAAGGAGCGAGGCTCACAGGCCAGGGCTTCTCTATTCATAGTTACGTTACACTGAAAGCTGAAAACTCTAATAATCAGTTGAAAATAAAGTAGAAAGCAAAATACTGATCTTGTTCTAAATTATATAAAATAAACTGGTACAAATCAGTAATATACAGAAATAATATATGAATTACACAACCATGCTGTTTAATAGTAATGATTAGAACTGTTATGTTAATTATCATCACCATGATTACTACTATAAATATTATAAACAAACAGCATTAATGACACTTATATATATATATATAATATTTAGTAATAATGAATACAATTATAATTATGATGATGATTATTATATCAAAATACAGAAATATACTAATTTATTTTATTATTAAACTATTTTTACTAATACTCTGAACAATAAACAAACAATAGTTAATATTAAATTAATATTAATGTATATATTTAAGATTATGATATAAATACTATGTAAATTATATTATTATCATGATAATAAATGTAAACATCCTAAGTATAATTAAATACTTATTATTTTTAGAACTTAACTATGATTATTACTAAGTATATATATAT
>CAIGQZ010016425.1:404044-435787 GCA_903798205.1 Danio tinwini
TATTAACTATGATCAACTATGATACTATATACTGTAGTATTAACTATAATCAACTATGATACTATATGCTGTAGTATCCTACTATGATCACCTATGATACTATATAGTATCAACTTTGATCAACTATGATACTCTATTTTTTTAGTTTGCTTATGCAATGAAGGATAGTGAGTGGACAATAAGAAAATCATAGGAAATCCTTTAGCTGAAAATACATCTCAAGATGGTAGAAACGTCCAGCTTAAGTGGGCTTTGAATGACGAAACATAAGTGCTAGAAAGTTCTTCAGATACTGCGAAGGAGGTTTCCAAACAACAGTTCGATTTCATACACAGCAATTAAAGCTATCCCATAAACCTTTTGTCACACACAAACGATACATAAATAAAGGAAGTGTACTCAATGTAAAGCTAGCAGGCTGTTAACAGAGGCCACATACAGTGAGAAAAGCCAGACCAGCCCTGTTTGTTCTCGAAGGACTTGTTGTCTACACTGTTGGACATTGACATATGATTTAAACCAGTCCTCATTCAGTGTTGCTGAAGACTGAAATAGCACTTGTCGAAGTACTCAATAACGCATCACTGTCCACCGCCCATGGCTGTATCAGTTCTGTAGCACCACTGGACCTCTTTGAAGCTTTCAACACTCAGTTGACCCCGTTGACCTTAACATCCTGGTAGGAAGACTTGAAAATCGCAGGTCAAGTATGAAAATCATGGGTCAAGGATAGTGTCCGTCAGAGTCACATCCGGGTGTTAACTTGTGTCATTGTAAACACTGTGTTAACCGCTGCTACACTCACTAAACACACTTAGGCTTGTGTTTATGCAAGGCTCTTCAAAGACTGAAAGGTTCTCCTGTAAAGTTTGCAACTATAAAGATTTATGTGTTATGACATATTTGACTTTCAAAGCTCACCACAACCTAGCAACAATGCCCAAAACACTTCAGCAAACTACACACTGTAGTAAAGTACTAAATCCCACACAGAATAATGCCTTAGAAATCGCATAGAAACACTCTAAAATTCATTAAAACCGCCAACTTATCCAGGATATGTTTTACGCAGGGGATGCCCTTCCAGCTGCAATTTCTGGGAAACATCTATACACACTCATTTACACACATACACTATGGACAATTTAGCTTACCCAAATCACCTGTACTGCAGGTCTTTGGACTGTGGGGGAAACCAGAGCACCCAGAGGAAACCTACGTCAACACAGGGAAAACATGCAAACTTCACATAGAAATGCCAACTGACCCAGCCGGGGCTCAAACCAGCGACCTTCTTGCTGTGAGGCAATTGTGCTACCCACTGCGCCACCGTGCTGCCCTTTGCGCTTAACAAACTAAATTAAATATGTAGGTCAGTAGAGTGAGTACAACACAGTTTACTTATCCACGAAAGTAAAGGAGTAAAGGAGAGTAAAAGTAAAGAGAAAGTAAAGAGGCCAAATAGAGGAGGCTCGTTCTTTATCCTCACTCTGCAGATGCTCTGTTTAACTGTTTTCTCGCTAGTAAAATGTTCAGTTTTTCCATTTACAAAGTCCGCCATGTAAATAGAGAATGCACCATGACGCGACTCAATTGACTCTTAAAGGGAATGGGAGATGAGACTCTGATTGGTTTATTCTTAAAACACACCCATAACTCATTAAGAGAATAAGCACAACCCTGTTAGACCATGTGCCGCAACATAGAGCATATTTTTCCGTCCTTAAAATAGCAAAAGTGGATTCAGACACACCCTTAATGCTTTTGCGCCCTGCGCTTTAGACTTTGCGCCTAGATCATTAAAATAAAGCCCAAAGTGTTAAAATGGCTTACTTATAACTGTTTAAAATTAGCATTGCAACACTATAGCAACTACATAGTGTTAAAAGGGCTTATAAAGCTTTAGAAATGGCAAAACAACACCCTAATGAACACAAACCACAATCTAGAATTCAAACTACAATGGGATAAAAACACTTAGAACAGTTTAGAATTAGCATAGCAACTACATTAAGTGTTAAAATGGCTCATAATGCCACAATAATATATAGCTTATAATGCAACCTCATAAAAAAACACCCCTGCAACTACCAACACGAAGCGCTTTCTTCAGAGCATGTACAAGTCTTGCAAAGATCTTGCAATTTTACCTGCTAACTTACAAAGCTCTTGTAATATTATGCCTTTCTGCTTTCTGCGTCTCCTTCAATCACAGAATGTGCACCTCATCCAAGTACTGTACGAACATCTGCTGATGGAAAGGCATTATGTTACGGAGCTCCACAGCTGTGGGACTGCCTAACTGCCAATATGAAGAATCAGACACGCTGCCAATATCTTATTCAACGCCTAGAATACAAGCATTCCTGTTCAGTCAAGCATACAGCTAGGTAACTCATGCATACAGGCTACCATTATCACCTGAGGCCATCAAGCTCAATGGGCCACCGAAAACACTGAGAGTTTGGGTGAACCGAGATGCCAATGCTGTTGACTTGTGGTTTACTCACGGTCAGCGATGTCTAGTGCTGGCGTCTGGGTGGGCGGCTCTTTTTACCATGCCATCTAATTTACCTAATGCATCTACTGCTCGACTGATGTGTGAATGTTTATGCGTGCATATTTTTGTACCCCTTCGTGGGATAACTAGGCAAGAACTATTTGTAACGTTTAATTTCTTACTTGCTCTCACACATGACATGCATAATTTGTAGCTCACAGTTTACGCAATTATTGATTAGTTTATTCATGCTGGCTTCTAAAATTCAATCTCATATGTGGGTGATTCTATAATTGGAAATACATTTGGCATTTCAGGAAGTTAAGAAATATATACTCCTAACAAACAGCTATTCTTTCCAGTGTCCAATAATGATTATAATAATTCAGTACTTACCAAACACAAATTATTATTCCTTTTTTACTATTAAGGATAAAACATATTTCTTTATAATATTGTTTGTCAACTATGTTATGGACAAATTCGGTAATGTGTAGAAAAACAATAAATCATAGCAAGAAAAAATAAAACAGATTGAAACAGAGATGACATTTTCTCTGTGCATACCTTAAAAATAATAAAAAAATGTACTGATGTCTTCACAAAACTGTTCACTACAAGCAAATATTTTTCCAAGTAATACTAGGAATACATAATCCAGTAATACAAGGAAAGTATTATAAGAGTGAAAAATTAACCAATGATTGAGTTTTAAAAAAAACATTTCTTTATATTTTTTGGTCAAAATTATTCAAAATGTTATGGCATATTGTGATCCATGAAAATAAGTAACTCATTTTAAATATTTAAAAATCTAACCATTTAAAAAAAAGTTGAATAAAACGATGGTGCCACAATCACCAGCGATCTAATCCTTCCAGATTGCTGGAGAACTACACATCTGTTACTGAACTGGACTGCAAATACCCTCATGCACTTCACACACACCAGTTCCTGATTCCCCCTGATTACACACACACACAGCTGGTGACTGATCATTGACTGATTACCTGGACTTTATTTTCACCTCACACGCACACTTTGCTGAGTCTTGTTAACCTGTAACATTACGAAGCGTTAATCCTGTCTAACATTCTGTGTTTTGATCTTTGTCTTGTTTTCTGGTTATTAATTGTTTTGCTAGCTGTACTGACCATTCGCCTGTTTTTGATTATGATCTTGGATTACATTCATGCTCCTGTTTGCTACCTCTTTGACCGTTGACTGCCAGACTATACTGGTGGGAAAAGCGACATTTCATGAAACACTGAAACAGTTGAAGCAAATGTGTCGAATCTTCGAAACGATTCCAAACCCGTCTCTACAGTGACACCTAGTGGTTATTTTAATGTATTGCTCCGGAGCAGCTTCAGCAAAGAAACAGTTAAACAAATTGAGGTATTAAACCCCACATTGTAGAGTTGAGCTTTTAAGTGATTTAGTGAAGCGGTGAGAGTTCCAGACTATCATGCCGAGATAATGGGTTCAAATTCAGGGTGATGCAGCTATAGATGTTAGTTTTTAAATGCTTTGTTCTTGTAACATATTTTGTTTCACACATTGGTCTGCAATGCGAATGAACGCTTTGAGAATAAATATGTCTTGTTTTGGTCATAAAAAAGTAACATTATTAAAATACATCAACTCATAGTTTCAGAGTATTTGTACAAGTCGGGATTGAACTTGGGCCTTATGCAGCACAGTTACTCTGTGCACACGCACAGTCCACTAGGCCACATGAGATTTGAAGGTTTTTTTTCCGACACTGTCAGTCAAACACAGATTCGCCAGGTCTCAAAACGCTTCTGAAATGACTGATGCTTTGAATTTCTTCAGTCACGTGACCTGGTGTTTCGAAACACTTTACTCATGTGACATGGGTGTTTCGAATCATGCTTTGGTGCAGTGTTTCAAACCACTTGCGCTTTGAGATCTCGACACTGTGTCGAAAGTCACCGCTTTCCAGCGTCCCTTACGTTACAGATGGCTTGGAATCCAAATGTACACACCGTTATAGAATCACCCTCATAAATTTAAGCAGGAAAAATTTTCCATTGCAATTACGTAACATATAAATTCATTCTGACTACATCTTAAAAACTCTTGCAGACAAATAGGTAAAATATAGTGGTCATGGAGGCAGCAGTCTTAGGACAGAACCCCAGACTTCCCACTCCCCGGACACTTCCTCCAGCTCCTCCGAGGGGATCCCAAGAAGTTCCCAGGCCAGCGGAGAGACATCCAGCGTGTCCTGGGTCTTCACCAAGGTCTCCTTTCAGTGGGACATGCCTGGAACACCTCTCTAGGTAGGTGTCCAGGAGGCATCTGAAACAGATGCCCGAGCCATCTAGGTTGACTTCTCTCAATATGGAGGAGCAGCAGCTCCACTCTGAGCTCCTCACAGGTGCCAGAGCTCCTCACCCTATCTCTAAGGGTGTGCCCTGCCACCCAGCAAAGGAAACTCATTTTATCCAAGATCTTGTCCTTTTGGTCATGAGTCATGACTCAAAGCTCATGACCATAGGTGAGAGTAGAAATGTAGATTAACCGTTAAATCGAGATAATTCACTAATCACTAATTCACTAATCAATTTGACACAGTTTCAATTTACTAGAACTTCTATGTTAAGCTGCTTTGATGCAATCTACATTGTAAAAGCACTAGAAATAAAGATAAATTTAATTAAATTGAACTAATAGAATAATACATTTATATGGAAGTCAAAGGGTGCCAGCTGCAAGCATTTTTCTAAATATCTTCTTTTGTGTTTAACAGAAGAAAGAAACTCAGGTTTTGATTCATTATTGGATGAACAATCCCTTTAATATGTCATCAAATAATTCTTGTTCCTGATACGGCAGATAAGAGTTTTTGTTATATAAACTACTTGCATATCAAAAAAAGAAGACTGCCAGTCTAAAGATACATATATGCGGGTACGCAGTTTAAAAACATTCATGAAAGATTTATAAAAATAGTCCTTTGAACAGTTTTTCATTATAATACGTATGAATAACTTTAATGTGCAAAAAGCCGCAACCCTATTGGAAAATGTAGAAGCAAGTCAGAACATTGAATTTTTAATACAGCAGGGATGCTTTCATCTCATTCCGATTCGAATGTGCCTGTAATTATGTGGTACATAATGACAGATTCCACTTTTTTTTCATTAAAAAGCTCTTGAGCTGGGTCTTTGAGAGTTTCGGTGTGACCCTGCTGGATCAGCGTTCTGGTATGTGCAGGATTTTGCCTCTCCAGAGGCATGACATCATGGGGATGCCCTCGAGCTGTTGCTTTTGCATTGCTATCAAATTAAAAGCCTCACAATGGCCAGCAAATTGTTTCAGCATCTGTGGGAAAGCCTATTTAACGCACATTCCCCGAAAACACAAACACGAATGCAAACAATTCGGCTCAGAGATATCTAATTGGCCCAATGCTCTCACATGATTAAGACAGTCTGACTGCAGCTGTATGTGTAATAAAAAAAACATATCACAAATCATCCCATTTAGCACGGCCCAAATGAAGATGCTGGAACGTTATACGTTGTGAAATCAGTAAATGTGTGAAGCATCAAATCACAGTTGCTCTGGGAGTGTAACAAACAACAAAAGGATTCAAAACCAGGGTTTTTGCAGTTACATTTACTGTACATGACAGAAATGTTGCTCAGAAATAGACAGAAATAAAGTAAAGTAGACCAAAAGATCCTCAAAAGCTAGACATCATGTCAAGATCCTAAGTAGTTCAAAAATAAAAGAAAAAAAGGTTTTAAAGCCATGTCTACAACTTTGTGGCAAACCACAGCGAGAGCCTTCATCTTTAAGTGACAAAACAAAAACAGGGAACAGTGGAGAACCTTCCTTTTAAGCAAATTTTACATTTACAAATGTAAATTCTCAAATTGCAAACCTGCCTTTGTAGTCTTCTTAAAACATATAGAGAATTATATAAAGTTGATTTTAGGATAATCTCAATCAAAAGTTTTAAAAACTGTCAAAATCTGCTCTGCCCTTAAGATCTTTGTATAAGTAATCTTAATTAACCCTTGTAAATGCCTAAACTTTTAAGGTTTTCTCTCTTTTTTATGTTGTTATATCCATTGTTCTATATTGTACTGTACTTTTGTCACTGTCACTTATTGATTGATATTGTATTTTATGTTGCAGTTTATGTACTGTTGTGCATGTTTCTGTATTCAGTAATAATAATAAAAATTAATAATAATTCCCAGGAGTGGCCAGCAAACCAATACTACCCCAAGTACACCGACAGCTTATCTTAGAGGTCAAAAAAGACCCCACAACAACCTCCAAAGAACTGCAGGCCTCACTTGACTCAGTTAGGGTGAGTGTTCATGACTTCACAATAAGAAAAGATGTGCACAAAAATAAGAAATCTCTAAGGGTCAAACTCTTTTTTATACCACTGTAGATACACTACCTGATCAAAGTCTTATTACCCATCCAAGTTTTAGAAACACAAATAATAACTTGACTTCTAGTTGATCATTTGGTATCAGAAGTGGCTTATATGAAAGGAAAATGCCTCTAGATTACGCTTATTTGACCAAAATAAAATATGATCATGCCTTGATTTTTTATGATTTAATTAAGACAGTAAGGTCTGACATTGCTTACATAAAAGTCTTGTCACTTAACAGAAATAATGTACAGTATAGAATATAAAGTCATGCTGCAGTGGAAAAAGAATGAATATTGTGTATGACTCCCATGAGCTTGGAGGACTGCATCCATACATCTCTGCAATGACTCAAATAACTTATTGTATTATTGGATGGGGCTGACCAATCCTGGAGCACCTTGACCTTCTTTACTTTCAGGAACTTTGATGTGGAGGCTAAAGTATGAGAAGGAGCGCTATCCTGCTGAAGAATTTGCCCTCTCCTGTGGTTTGTAATGTAAAGAGCAGCAAAAATGTCTTGATACCTCAGGCTGTTGATGTTGCCATTAACTCACTACACTTGACTGATTTCAGTGAGAATTTTGGGTCCATGCGGGTTCCAATAGGTCTTCTGCAGTATTTGTGATGATTGGGATGCAGATCAACAGATGATTTACTGGAAGAATTTTCCTTATCACTTTTCCAAATGATCATCTAGAAGTCAAGTTATTATTTGTTGCTCTTACAACTGGGATCGATGACAAGACTTTTGTCAGGTAGTGTATATACACATAATATTTATGTATAAAATACTTGTATACCGTACAAAGTTGCACTCTGGATTCCAGGCCAGGTCTTGCATGCGCACATAATGCAGTCTTTTATAGAGCACTGAGCACTGTTTAAAAGAGTTTATAAGGGGAATTCTATAATTATCGACTTTATAAAAAACTAGCTATAGTAGTCAGGACACTTCTAATTTTCACAGCGTTTAACTTGCAGGCTTGTACTTAAATAACTAAAACAGATATAAAATTAATTAAATATGGTCACACTGTATTTCAAGCTACAATGGTCTCTATTAATAAACAATTAAAGGGATAGTTCACTCAAAGATACAAAATGCACTCACTGTTTACTATTTGTACTCACTATTTATCAAATGATTCCAAACCTTATCAAAGTTTTTTTTTTTCATTTTCTTTTTTTTTTTTTTTACAAAAGAAGCTGTTTTGAATAAAGCTAAAGACCTGTAACTATTGACTTCCACAGCAGGAAAAACGAGTACTATGGAAGTCAATGGTTACCGGTTTTCAACTTTCTTCAAAATATCTTCTTTTGTGTTCAACAGAAGAAACTCACAAAGGTTGTAATTATATTAGGGGTAAGTAAATGATTACAAAATTTATTTTTGGCATGAACTATCCCTATAAACACAAATAAAACAATTAAATTCCAAATATTTATAAACAAAAACATAACAGTATCTTATTGATGCAAAAAAATAATGTCTCAAATAAAGGGAGTGACCGAGTGCAGTCTGCTCTCTCTTTTAAGTTTGCTGTAAATTGCCAGAATGAGCAATAAAATTTTTGTGAGGCAGTTTTAATGAAACAATCCTCAATTGTGTTGGTCCTGTAAAGTAGGTAAAGTTATGTGCTTTAGTCTTAAATGTTCAAAGATTCCAAAGCACAGCCACAAACCACTTAAATACAGATTAACACAACATTAAAGTCTAATGCATGTATGACGGAATGCATTGCAACATGTTTGCTTGTATAAAGCAAGACAAATGTTAATGGATTTCTCAACTCATTTTTTATTATTTGCAATTTCATTTTGATTAATCGCCCAGGCCTAAGACATGCTCGACAGAACAGAAGTCACCAATGTCACACAATGTCGTGTGTATTTATATGTTTAGTTCTTGGTCCGGTATGGTATTGTCCGGTATGGTATTATCTCCTTGTCCTACCTGTGTTTTGATGTTCCAGTGCCTGTTGTGAGTGTTTTTTTGTAAATAAATATGTGTTGTTTGATAATTCCTGTGATCTGTGCATTTGTGAGTGAGCCAATCGTGACACTATTTACAATACCCCATATATCCCATAATGACTGTGCAAAAAGTTTTTTTTAATTGTTGCAAATTTATAAAAAAAAAAAACATCACATGTACATCAGTATTCACAGCCTTTGCTCAATAGTTTGTTGATGCACCTTTGGCAGCAATTACAGCCTCAAGTTTTTTTGAATATGATACCACAAGCTTGGCACACCTGTCTTTGGGAATTTTTGCCCATTCCTCTTTGCAGTACCTCTCAAGCTCTATCAGGTTGGATGGGAAGCGACGGTGTACAGCCATTTTCAGATCTCTCCAGATGTACAATAGGATTTCAATCTGGGCTCTGGCTGGGCCACTCAAGGACATTTACTGAGTTCTTTTGAAGCCACTCCATTGATATTTTGGCGGTGTGCTTTGCGTCATTGTCCTGCTGGAAGATGAACCGTCGCCCCAGTCTGAGGTCAAGAGCACTCTGAAGCAGGTTTTCATTCAGGATGTCTCTGTACATTGCTGCATTCATCTTTCCTTCTATCCTGATTAGTCTTCCAGTTCCTGCTGCTGAAAAACATCCCCACAGCATGATGCTGACACTACCATGCTTCACTGTAGGGATGGTATTAGCCTGGTGATGAGCGGTGCCTGGTTTTCTCCAAAAGTAACGCCTGGCATTCACTCCAAAGAGTTAAATTTTTGTCTCATCAGACCAGAGAATTTAGTTTCTTATGGTCTGAGAGTCCTTCAGATGCCTTTTGGCAAATTCTAGGTGGAAAGTGGCTTCCGTCTGGCCACTCTACCATACAGGCCTGATTGGTTGATTGCTGCACAGAAGGTTGTCCTTCTGTAAGGTTCTCCTATCTCCACAGAAGATTGCTGGAGCTCAGACAAAGTGACCATCGGGTTATTGATTATCTCCCTGACTAAGGCCCTTTTCCCCCAATCACTCAGCTTAGATGGCCGGCCAGCTCCAGGAAGAGTCCTGGTGGTTCCAAACATCTTCCACTTAAGGATGATGGAGGTCACTGTGCTCATTGAAACTTTCAAAACAGCAGAAATGTTTCTGTAGCATTCCTCAGCCTTGTGCCTCGAGAGAATCCTGTCTCGGAGCTCTACAGACAATTCCTTTGTCTTCATGCTTGGTTTGTGCTTTGACATGCACTGTCAACCCTGGGAGCTTATATAGACAGGTGTATGCCTTTACAAATCATGTCCAATCAACTAAATTACCACAGGTCAACTCCAATTAAGCTGCTGAAACATCTCAAGAATGATCAGTGAAAACAGAATGTACCTGAGCTCAATTTAGAGCTTTACGGCAAAGGCTGTGAATACTTACAGTATGTACATGTGATTTTTCAAGTTCTTTATTATAAAAAAATTAGCAACAATTTAACAACATCTTTTTTCACATTGTCATTATGGGGTATTGTGTGCAGAATGTTAAAGAAATAAATGAATTTAATCCATTTTGAAATAAGGCTGTAACATAAAAAAATGTGTAAAAAGAGAAGCGCTATCAATACTTTGTGGATGCACTGTATATGCAGAGGTATGCGGAAGGACTTTTAATTTTTCAGTAAGCTGGGTCAAGCGCTTCTGGTGAACTGTATGCCATTACAAAATCGGTGCGCTTAAGTTCTGTTTCCATAAAAATCAACAATCTCCACTGGCTAAGTGATGTACACAGAATGTGCAAGTAGCACTGCATTAAATTACATTTTCCACGCCTTTTAATATGAACATTCATTTTACCCCAATATATTCAATGGAGCTTCTGCGCTAGCCTGCTAATCCTGATGGGCGCGTGCGTGTAAACGTCTTTTCATCTCGTTTTACACTTGAACAACTAAATAAATGCTGAAGTCCATTTAACTGATTACATTTTAATTACATTACAACATCGATGCTGTTAAAGAAACCGTATCAAACAAAAAAAAAGTCACATTAAGCTTTCACCGGAAGTTTATCAGTATGAGAAGAAACACTATCTGTGCATATACCCTATTTAAAAAATTGTGAGCTCTATAAAAATGTGCATCTGCATTCAATTAAGTGATCACAAAATCCCCAAAATCCAGAAGGGTCTATCTAAACAAGATGCTTCAGAATTTACAGCAAAGTAGCAGAATTTCAGATAAAGCAATAAAAACATGTCAGCTTATGGCCACAAAAGCATAAACTTTGTCAATATGTGTCCTGTGATTCTTCTATCCACTGTGTAATTAGACGAGGGTGTGTGTGTGAAAGATGGTGCACACCACAAAAAGTAAAAGAGGTGAAAGCAAAGGTGATGTTTCAATCACAGTATCTATCAAGATGAACAAGAATGGAAACCAGTAAGAGGGACGGGATCAGAGCTGAACAATGACACTTCCTTTCCAAGCCTGAGTGTGTAACCCTGTGGTTCTCTGGTTTTCCCTCGCTCGGGTCTGGAGTCTGAGCCTGACCCTGTGTGAAAGTCTGCAGCCTACATTCCAGCTCTGAACCGCTGGCCACCCCGCGCTGGGAATCAGGCAAGACGGAGGAAGAGAGAGAGACAAACAGAGCCGCGTCTCATGCTCAAAGTCCTCTTCATTTATTTTTATCTGTCTCTCTGCCCTGCTCTTCCCTGACCCAGATGAACACAAGATGATACAGATGCAAACTGGGCTAGGCTGAGCTGAAGATTAAAATAAAAAGAACAAAGTGAACAAACAGAAACTAGAAGAAAATAGCTCTGAACAAACAGAGCAAACAGAATGAATAATAAAAATAAACAATACAGGACTGAAACCATGAACAAAAAAACAAGAGCAAAAAAAAAAAGAAATGGAACAGAATAGAAATGAACTGAATCAACAATGAGAATTAAGATTGAATTGGAAAAGAAGAGTAGATACTGTAGAATAGAATGCAGAGCTAAGAAAAAAAATGAACATACATAAAAGGAACAAAATAAAACTATTAAGGCAAGGAACATTTTTTATATAGACCATTTTGAGTGATGTAAAAAAAATGGTCCCAACCTATTTCCTGTATTACATTTTTAACTTCTTTATATATTGAGAATCCAAAAAGAACCATATATTGATAATTAATGTTATGATAGCTGTTTTAACATTAAGCTTTGATTGAACTGCCTTTTGATACAGTGAAATAGTTTGATAGCGAGCTGGAAATATTCATGGGCCAATTACATGACCGCATTGAAATGATCTATAGCACATTTCATGCACAATGGTAGTTCAAAGTGCTTTACATAAAAATAATAAAAGAAACAAGTATAAGAAAATAAAAACAACAAAGAAAAAAATTATTAAAAACAGACTAAAATGTGTTAAAACGGGTTTTAAAGGAATAAAAAAGAAAAAGAAAGACATAACAGTGCGATATGTGGGACGTAGCACAGTGCTCATTCAGTAAAGGCACAGCTAAACAGATGTCTTAAGCCTTGATTTGAATGTGCCTAATGTTGGAGCACATCTGATCATCTCTGGAAGCTGATTCCAGCAATGAGGGGGCGCTGTTAGTAGCTGAAAGCCGATTTACTCTGCTTTGACTGAACTCTTGGAATTTCTAATTTACTTGATCTTAATGGTCTGAGGAATCTGATAGGTTTGTATTCAGAGAGCATATCTGTAATGTACTGAGATCCTAGGCCATTTAGTGATTTATAATACTTTAAAATCTATTCTGAATGTAACTGGGAGCCAGTGTAAAGACCTAAGGACAGGTGTGATGTGCTCTGATTTTCTGCTTCCAGTCTTTTTGGGAATGCCAGTGAGGAGTCCATTACAGTAATCCACCCTGCTGCTGATAAAAGCATGAACAAGTTTCTCTAAGTCCTTACTGGAAACAAAGCATCTATTTGAGGTGATATATGCTGATTTAGTTACTGCTTTGACATGACTATTGAAACTCAGATCTGACTACACAGGGCTCGAAATGAACCTTTTTGCTTGGTAGCACTGGTGCTCCTAACTTTAAAAATGTGATTGCACCAGCCAAAATTTACTCGCACCCACCAAGAATTATGTGCACCATTACTACAAGTTTTATATTAACAGATTTATTGCATTTGAAATCATCCTGACGATTAAATGAAGGATTAAAAAAAGGATTGAAGGCAAACACTGTTACATGAAAACTTTACAGTGAATGGCTTTAGGACCTTATCCAATCTTCGAAAAATCTATCATTAATCAGCTGTTCCATTATTTGTAACTTTAGGTGAATTCTAAAACAAAATCTGTTGGTGTGCTTTTCATTCTATCATCTTCAGCGCTTTACATTTTCGTGTAGCTCCAGGTCATCCAAAGGCAGAAAGCATTGACTAAATGATTGACAGCTGATATTAACCAATTCATTCAAGTTAAGTTCTAGAGCAGTGCGCCAATCAGAAGAGCTTAAAGGTGGGGCAAGCACTGCAGGATTTACTGTAAAAAGTTGACATGATGATTTTAAACTATTCTTGAGCGCGGCAACAATTTTATGCACTTTTACAAATGCTCTTAAATATATTTCGAGGTCACATAGATAACATTTCGGGTGCATATGCGACCAAAACCGAACAAAACTATTCTACGGAGTAAACAGAACAGAAAAATGTGTGAAAATAACTTTGTGTCAAGAAATCCTAAAAAAAGGGGTACATTTTCATGAAAAATAAACTAAACAGCACAGGTAATATTGATATTAAAAATTATTTGTTTATTAAAATCATCATATTAGAATTATTTTTTAAGGATCATGTGACTAAATATGAGTAAATTTAGCTGTAACATCACAAGATAAAATTAAATTGCTAAATGTTTTCAAAGAGTTGTTTTAATTTGTACAAATATTTTACAACCTTTAAACCAATTGTTAATGTAGAAATTTTGATTAAAAAAATAGCGTTAAGGGACATAAATTGTAAAAAAGTAAAAAAACAAAAAACAAATTTTTTGACCAAAAACTAACAAATGAATAGCAAAACCTGACTACAACACAGCAGAACTGCACTAATATAATATAATATAATATAATATAATATAATATAATATAATATAATATAATATAATATAATATAATATAATATAATTAATAATATTAATATAAGTTATTACTAATGATATTTGCCTAGGAAAGTACATTTGCAAGTGCTTGTCTGTCTGAAGCCACACACATACACACACATACATCTGGACACAGCAGCATGTTTCCTACATTCTCGGTCAGACTCAACACTGGCTCTTGTCTCCTTCCATTGTTCACCAATGAAGAACTAACCTTTCAGTACACGTGTGGCTTGTTCCAGATTCACTTCATACGGCTCATCAATCTCAGATTTACAACGTTCCCCAAAGGAAGAATTCTTACAAAAAGCTTTTCCAGTCTCACATACTTGTGATGTTACCTGAGCATCATCAATCTGCGCAATACAATAAATCTAATAGATAGTAATGCAGAGTTTTACCTGTGTGATCTTTGGCTCCTCTACGTCAGGAATGTTTCATTTTCAGCAAGCAAAACCCAAAATCAAATCTCTCCTTCAATGGGCTTTTCTAAGGGATTTCTGTCTGCCAGGCATAAATCATAAAGCCATTATGTCTTCTCTACAAGCCTCATGATCTGAGGAATCATTCATGTCTGTAAAGCAAACATTGCAGATAAAGGTAAGTGCCAAAGTTAAAAAATGCCATACGATGATATTGTAAAAGGTCATTATTTTTGTTTACAGTGTGTACTCCAATAGATTTAGATGGTCTAATGTTGAAAAATTCTTTTTTTTTTTACTGTTTTCAAGTCTGTCTGAAATTCTCTGATTGAGTTACAATTTCTATGAAGCCCTTCAAAAGCCTCTGAAAGTATCTGAATACTCTGTGCAACAAAGCCATGTTGTGTATTTCAAAACATTGGTGTATGACTCTATGCTGACACTATGCGGCTGTGGTGATTCCAGTGGTTATGAATTACATATCAATTTTACTATATTTTTTACTTTATTACAAACTTTTTAAATGTTTGAAACTTGTAAAACTCATTTTTGAGTTGCAGCTGATCACAGAGAGTTGGAACAGATCTTTTAATCCCAAAGTTTCTTAGTAAATCCTGTTATGTGGACATTTTAATAAGCACCTATCAATCAATTTGTTAGGTGGGGGATTCTGCACTCCTATGTCATGTTGCGGTGGGCCTCAAAATCACTGGGATTTGGATATTATTTTAACATCAGGAACTTTTTAAAAAGAGATTTCCTCCAAACATCTTCTAGAAGTTGATTTTGCATCA
Source organism: Danio tinwini (assembly GCA_903798205.1). Classification (NCBI taxonomy): domain Eukaryota; kingdom Metazoa; phylum Chordata; class Actinopteri; order Cypriniformes; family Danionidae; genus Danio; species Danio tinwini. The sequence goes on from CAIGQZ010016425.1 coordinate 419,264, forward strand.
TAGGTGACCTTTAATGTGTATACCTTATATTTCAAACTGTGATGTTGAGGTTTATAAAAAATAAATATTTGTACTATCTCTGTTAGAGATAAACATCTTAGCATCTTAAACAGACATTTAACATCTTTATTAGGTACACCTGTCCAACTGCTCGTTAACGCAAATTTCTAATCTGCCAATCACATGGCAGCAACTCAAAGCATTTAGGCATGTAGACATGGTCAAGACGATCTGCTGCAGTTCAAACCGAGCATCAGAATGGGGAAGAAAGGTGATTTAAGTCACTTTGAATGTGGCACGGTTGTTGGTGCCACATGGGCTGGTCTGAGTATTTTAGAAACGGATGATCACTGTACTCAAAGTGCCTCCACAGTCACCAGATCTCAATCCAATAGAGCACCTTTGGGGTGTTGTGGAACAGGAGATTCACATCAAGGATGTGCAGCCGACAAATCTGCAGCAACTGCGTGATGCTATCATGTCAATATGGACCAAAATCTCTGAGAAATGTTTCCAATACCTTGTTGAATCTATGCCATGAAGGATTAAGGCAGTTCTGAAGACAAAATGAGGTCCAACCGGGTACTAGTAAGTGTACCTAATAAAGTGGCCAGTGAGAGTACATTAAACATTAATGCAAAAACTCAGCAAAGTAATCTTAGGGGCTTGTTCAAATCCCAAATCCAAGGTTTGACGCTTGCCTCAGTATTCACCACTACTAATAAACAGGTGGACGCATGGAGAGCACAGAATGAGAGGCATCCAAATAAAGGGTTAGAGCACGACTTCACTCAACAGCCTGCTTATATTAGTACTGCAACCTTCACGGAGGAGAGGATGAGAAGAAAAAAAGAGAAGCACTGAAAGTATGAGAACAGACAGAGACGGGAAAACAGACCCCTCAAGACTTCACAACATCTTCATAAATGTGGAGTTAATCAAAATATTGTTCATAGATCTGGCAGTGAATGAGAAGAATGCTGAATCAGCATCACAAGGGGTTTCAGAACTGTAAATGTGTTCGGTGGTGTTGACAGCACACACACACACACACACACACAGAGAGAAAGGGAATATCAGCTAATGCAGGAGAGGACACGGAAAACACACAGCAATAAAATGTGTGAAGCATATTCAGTATATGGTAGTAGTGATAATGACAACTGATTGCACAATTCTGCTTATAAGGGATTTATAAAGGATAAATAGTCCTCATTTTAGATTAGGTCACAAAACTGGATGAAGTTGAGTTAATAAAGCATTAGTAACTATTAATGTATGCCTGAATAATCAGATATATAAATGTTAATAATTTAATTGCTTAACAAATAATGAATTAGCTATTTGCTAATGCTTATTAAATGGCTTATAGTGTGTAGTTATTATAAAGTGTTACCACAAATCCTGTATTGCACTTTGCACATAAATATTAACTGTTTAAAACATTGATAACAATGAGGAAAAAATTCCTAAGCAAATTAGCATATTAAAATTTCTGAAGGATCATGTGGCGCAATGACATTGAAAATGCAACGTTGCAAAAATCACATTATAGCATATATTCAAACTGAAAACTGTTTAAATTGTATTTATATTCAACTAAGGTATAGTTTACTGCATTATTTCCTCCAATGAATGCAGCTTTGGTAAGCAGAGGACACTTTAAATTGTTAAACAGCAGAAAGCAAATTAGGTGCACTTTACACTACAGAGAAATCTCATTTGAATCTGTGAGAGTGTGGAAAGAGTCAGACAAGTATTAAAACAAGCGGAAATATGGCAAATTAGATTTCCAAAGGTACTGGAAATCCAACAGGATGGTCTGAAACTCTCTTTAATAAACAGACGCCCACATCTGAGTGCAGTGAAAGTTTAAATGTTGTGCTTGCCTTGCAAAGATGAGCGCCTTTATGCTCAAATTGGTCAACTTAAGGGGACTAATACCTTATTTCCACTGAGATGGGAGGCATGGTGTAATGTCAAAATAAAGTGATCAATGTCATTCTTGCTTGAAGAAGAAAGCTATAATAAATTGGATTCAGTTCATCTTTATTTCTATAGCGCATTGACAATGTAAATTGTGTCAAGGCAGCTTAACATAGAAGTTCTAGTAAACTGAAACTGTGTCATTCTAGTTTTCAGAGTTGAACTTTAGCTTAGTTCAGATCAGTGTGGTTTAATTTTCACTGCTAAAAGTCCAAACACTGAAGACCAATTCCATCGATGCGCAGCTCCTCAAGTCCCAAACCAAGCAAGAGAGTGACGCAGAACAAAATTTCACTATTTGACAAAAGTGAAGGATAAAAACCCTTGAGAGAAAGCAGGCTCAGTTGAGCACAACTATTTCTCCTCTGGCCAAACTTCTTATACAGAGATGCAGTCTAGGTGCTGGAGAACACTGGATGTCCATTGTGGAGAACTGCAGGTGGGCTATATAAGCTATTTACACATTTTGGTAATGTATTGTTCTGCTAGGTCCCAAAAAGTGGTACGGTACAGTGCTATTTTGGAACTTCTGATAGTGGACATTAATCTGTACTATACTGTATTTTACCAAACTGTACTACTTAATGGAAATGAGCCATTAAAATTATGCCTATATACACGGTCAAAAATATCTATTAATTAAAATACAGAAAACTGCTAATTTACAAATCTTTTTTTTTTTGTGTGACAACTACAGAAAAACACATTGCATCCACATTTATCTACAATATATCTATGTTTAGTAGAAATGTGCACTGCTATCTGTTTAAAGCATGTTGGATTTTGATTGGCTGTCAATGTATTTATTGTTCTTTGATTGGGAAAAAAAACATTAATTCAATGATTTAGTTCTTCTGTGGAATTATTATTAGGATTTATTATTAGAACTTTTAAAAATATTTTATTTTAAATTAATAATTTTGAGCATCTATGTTTAAAGATGTATAAAAGTAGCTAAAGGAGTAGAAAATAAAGTGACTTAACAGAGATGGTGATTTGCACACCCAAACACACACACGCACCTCTGTTATGATAAAGAAATCATCTCCTGGCTCTCCCTGCACTACGATCTTCTCTCCATCTTCAAACTGCACAGGCTCCAGGGCATCAGCCACCGTCAGCCTCTCCCACTTATCCAGCGATTCTGCAAAAACACACAGACATGCATTGTTAGTCACTATGAAATCAGAACACAAAATTACTTCCCCTCTCACCTTAACAGCATCTTCTGTGTTTACTGGTATGAGGGTAAAATCAATTGGCATCATTTACAGTACATTATATGTTTTAATTTGTACTTGTGTAGTACGTCACAATAGGGCAGATGAACATAACTTCTGTTTCATGCTTTAAAGGCAATCTGTTTTGCTCCTTTCCTTATTATGTAATAGTCCCGGTTGAAATGTAATAAATTCGGTTTCTCAAGGTCTTAGATGCAAACCAAAATACCAAAAGTACCCTTACATTTTTTCTATTTGCTCAAATTGACTAAAATAAGATGGCAGTACAATTTAAAGGGGTCCTATTAAGCTTTTAAATTTTGGAGCGTTAGATGGGTTGTAGTGTGTATGTTTGGGCCTAAAACATATCTACAAAGTACCAAATCTCAAAGTCCACTCCTAAGAGTCCAAAAGAGAAAATCTGCCAAAACCCAATTACAGACTTCAAATGGAGGGTGGGGAGGGGCAGAAAACAACAATAATGCTGCCACTTTAATATGTCTTGCTATATCTGTGCATGTAAAAGTTGTACATGACCCTCTTAACCAATATTCTCGACACAAATTGATCATATAGTAAAATATTTGATATTACAATTTTCAAATATGTGTAATAACACTGCTATTTCGTCATTTAAACAGATCAAAATCATTCATATTCATTGATATATTCATTTCAAGAGTTCACACTTAGCTGATGATTGATAACAAAGTGTTTTTGGCATACTGTCCCGGGAGACAGCCCTGAGCGCAGAAGATCCTTGAGCCTGGGGCTCTTTCCCATTTTATCGGGAGAGAGGGGAGTCTGAGCTCAGGTAGGTCTCGAGAGCTCTTCTGAATTTGTTCGTTTGGCCTATTCCTTGAATATGAACCGCTAACCACACCAACACACATCCATGCAGTGAATGCACTTGTACATCCATGCAGTATTCACTTATACTGCATAGCTTTAGACTTTGGGGGAAACTGAAGCACCCGTGGGAAACCCACACGAGCACGAGGAGAACATGCAAACTCCATACAGAAAACGCCAACTGACCCAGCCGGGACTCGAACCAGCCACCTTCTTGCTGTGAGGCAACAGTGCATATTGGCAGGTATTAATAATGATCATATTAGCTTGTACTGAAACACTGGGTTGGATTCATTAACCATGTGCACACACAAATTTATGTGTGAAATAAGCGTACAGACATTTTCATGAATAAATCATGATTTATCAAAATTTTCCCAGTAAAATTTATTCTAAATCTACAGAAGAATGCAAGAAAAACTTACTGTGGCGTGGGTGTGTATTATGCAAACAACTAATCATGTGCATGAGGACAATTCTAATTCACTTTTAGTTATTAGTTATTAATTATTAGTAAATGAGACCCACTGTCAAACTGTGAGTCTCTAAAAAATGCTTTTCTTACTTTTCTTAGGTTTTGTCTTGTCTCTAGTCTAAATATCAAAAAATTCTTAAATCAAGAAGCATTTTCTAGATGAGTAAAAAATATTGTTTTGTTTTCAGAAATATTATGTCAAAATTAAGTGAGTATTTCCATGAAACAAGCCAAACAATCTGTCAACGGTGTAAGCAAAATAATTTTATGTCAAAGCAGGAACAAGATTATTTGGCTTATTACTTTGCTTATTTTGGCGGGTCTTCATCAAACCTGGAACTAACGGAACCATTTGTGCCAGGCAGAGGGGAAAGGTATTGCAATAATTAAAATTATGTGAACCATTAAGCACAAGAGCATGTTTTAGTACACAGCCCAAACAGAATCAAGGCATTGTAAAAGAGCAATTCCAGCATTATGGATGTGACATTTGCAGTAAAAACCTAAAACATTAATTCACATTGAAAGTATATGTTAACATTACATTGAAACATCTGTTTATGTTATGCGAAACAACTAACCACAGAGATAGGGGATCAGAAAAATATCAATCTGTAAACAATTTTAATAGTTGAATTTACACCTGCGCTTTGTATGTGACCAAAAAAAGTATGCGAGTTTGCAGTATACAACATACTTTGTAGAAATTGTGTGAATTAAACCGCACAACCCAAAGGAAAGAATGCTAATATAGGACAAGAGTTGGCTCTCTATAGAACAAACATCATTGATTGATTTTAATTTATTTTGTAATTTTTGCATTTATGAGGGAAAAGCTTGGTTATGGATGTGACGTCTCTGTGTTATGGGTGTGACGAATGTGAAATTGCCTCTTGAGTGACTTTGGTTAATCAAATATAATAGTTTGAAAACACTGACAGAGAAAATTTCAAGTTTTTTTCCAGTACTGTAAACATAAAACACAAAAAGATCTATGTGGTTTTGCTATTTTGGTGAAAACTTTATCTTTTTTATGGAAAGGTTGATATTTGCATGGAATTGGCAAATGAAAAAAAGGACCCATACATTTGATACATTGGATACCATTATTGGCAGAGTTTTCTATCAATATACTGAGACAAGTGTAAATCTGAAATCATTGGCAGTGCATTAGAATAACAAGACTTTTAGAGAAAATAACAAAACTTTCAGTGAAAAAGTTGAAAATCCAACACAAACATCCATAGTTGGATGTTTTTACAGACCCTTTCCAGAAAACAGCCCCACCCCCACATCCGGTGCTCCATGAGTGAGCAGTGGGTGTGACATCAGAGGCTCGGACTAATGCTTTTATAAATAAACTGACTAATCGGAAAGACACCAAGGCTTATCATGAACTTCCTGGAGATATATATGCAGTATAGACCTGCAACTGGAAGAGTTTCTATTGCTCACAGACTAGCCAGAAAGAAGAAAAAAAATGGTCAAAGCCATCATTCAATACCCAGCACATTCCAGAAACACTTCCCAGCGTCCAGCATCCATCACAGAGCCGTACCACACACGAACACACCAAAACCCTCTGGACATCTCCAGCTGCAAACCATAACACCCAGAATTTCACCACAAGTTCACCAATGAAGGCACTTTAAGCTAGATACCATTTGGGTTTATTTAATGAAAATGTAAAACTCTACAGAATTAATAAAACTCCTTTTTTCTTCGTCATTTTTCATTATGATTATTTGTTAGTTAGCAATCATACCATAATTATTAAAAGATATAATGTCTTTGTTTGTCATACAGCCTGAAATCAAATCACATTACAAATAACATTTTCAGCCTTTGAAAATTTTTTTCATAGCTTCTTCTAACATGTGCCTTCTTACTTAATCCCGAAGGTCTTTTTAAAGCAGGGTGTGATATGAGTAAAGGTATACATGTTTACAGGGTATGATTATTTTCTATAGGCACTGTACACGGTATATACAGGCTTGAAGATTTTTCAGCTAATCCACGACCAATCAGAATCTGCTTTTCACCATAATCTAACACAACACAACATTAAAGACTATGGAATATGCACTATAAAACTTAGTTTAACCATTTATTCCTTATATGGATGCTGGACAAGAAGGTTGCTGGTTCGAGTCCCGGCTGAGCCAGTTGGCATTTCTGTGTGGAGTTTGCATGTTCTCCCCGTGTTCTCCCCGTGTTTCCTCCAGGTGCTCCGGTTTCCCCCACAGTCCAAAAACATGCACTTTAGGTGAATTGAATGAACTTAATGGCTGTAGTGTATTAGTGTGTGTGTGTGAATGAGTGTGTGTATGGGAGTTTCCCAGTACTGGGTTGCAGCTGGAAGGGCATGCACTGTGTAAAACATATGCTGGAATGGTTGGCGGTTCATTCTGGTGTGGCCATGGGCAGATTTAACCAATAAGTGAGGTAAGCGGCCCAGGAAATCTAGAGGCCCCCAATAAATATCTAGAAGTATAAATTATAGCTATACACTATATTAAACATAGTTTTCTACCATATTTTGTATGGTGAGAGTTAAACAAATACAATTGTAACGTTATTAAATATTATTTAGTATACAATCAAATATAATATTATTATAATAATGTAATATTATGTAATAATGATAATAATATAACAAAATAAAATATCCATCATGGAGCAGTCCAGCAGTCAAATTTAGATAAAAATATACTTATTATTTTTAGTTCTAAATAAATTTTTCAGAAAACTAATCATTTAAAATGTTGAGATTGCATTTAAAAGAGGTTGAGTGATAACAAACAGCAATGTAAATAAATAATAAATAAAAGTAGAAAGGGTGCATTTCAGGACTTGGGCACCATGACTGGAATTGGTTAGCGCCCCAAAATCACTAAATCCGCCCCTGGCTGTGGCAACCCCTGATAAATAAGGGACTAAAATGAATGATGAATGACTGGATTCTGGAAACTAGACAGTTTTTTCTTAATCGATTTAAGATTTAAGTTTAATACAATCAAATTTTGAGTTCACTTAACTTTTTTTCAAGTACAATGAACTTTCACCAATATTTGACTGAAGCTACACTGTAAAATAATCTTGCTCCCTTAAATTTTTTAGTTTAAACAAATCAACTTTTCTAGTCATCTCAACTTACACCACATCAATCAAACGGACTAAAAAGAGGAAGTTAAACTTTGTATAATTTAAAAAATGTAGTTGAAACCTGATTAACTTATTAAATTAAGTAAAAAAAACATAAAAACTTTAGTTGTCTTGACTTTTTGTAGCTTATTTAACTGAATTAATTTCACTGTTTGGTTTTATGGTGTGTTTTCAACCTATATGCATCACAAAATGCACTAAATAAATCTGAGATGAATTTACTAAGTGATGCATCGGTCCTTAGTCATTCTTCATTTCCCATCATCCCTGCGCAGGACAGTAGCAGATCATCATCCTCAAATCTGACCTAACAGTGTGTGTGTGTGTGTGTGTGTGTGTGTGTGTGTGTGTGTGTGTGTGTGTGTGTGTGTGTGTGTGTGTGCATTGGGGCCGGCCTGTCTGCATGCCCCAGACTAATGGTCACTTTATCAGGCTGGCTAAGACATCCTCACGGCCGGGCAGACGTCCACCTGCTTCAGCTGTAACCTGAGCCATCAGCCCAAGCAAAATCAACATCTCAAGCTTTAACCCCGAAAAAAAAAAAAAACAGTGTAAAGTGTGTGTCAGCGTTAGCACCTCAGAATTTGAGTATACTGTAATGTAAAAAACAAAAATATGTCTCTGGGTGATAAAGCATCAATATAAATGTAGGCCAGTTTTTTTGTTTTTCAATTAACATCATGTTTATATTTTTGAATACTGAATATTCATTTCTTAACTAAAATAAAATGAATATTTAATAACAGTATTATATATATCAAATATTTACATCATTTAGATTAATTAGAAACAAATATTTATTTTGGGTTATTTTTAGTACAGTAAATACATATTTGTTAATTATTGCTTAGTAGTATTTTTTATTGAAATGAGACTATTTAAATTTATATAGAATATTTGTATGCACAAATAAGAGATTAAATAATAATATTCACTATATAAATCTAAATTTTTAATAAACATGACATATTTGTAAATCTATTTGTATTTATGACAATAAAAATAAATAAGCCTAATATTGCTTAATATGTTAAAAAAGATGAGAGAGAACATTATTTTGAAATAAATATTTTAAAATATTTAAATTAATTAAAATTGTTGAATTTAAATGAGTTTCTATTGCAGGGTGGCACGGCACACCCTTATAGATAGGGTGAGGAGCTCTATCACCCAAAAGGAGCCTAGAGTAGAGCTGCTACTCCTCCACATCGAGAGAAGTCAGCTGAGGTGGCTCAGGCATCTGTTTTGACACATTTATCCAAAAGTTTGGTATGAAGTTTCGATATGAAGCGCTATAGTTTAATTGGAAGGAATGGCAATAAGATTAGGGTTATTTCCAATCAAGACGCACGGTTTGCGCACGCAAATAAGGAGCATGGTGTGAAACATTTCAACCTAGTTGAAAACATTTCAACTTACCAGAATGCTGCGAGTGTACCGCGATTCATGTATCAAGTACTAACCAATCTGCTTCACACATTGTAAGGAATATACACATTTCAGTAATAATTACCTTAGACAAACACAGCGCTACACACAATGAAGTTTTTTTTTCAATAAATAAAATTTGTATCGGAACCGCAGCAATGGTTAGCCATCTTCTAAGAAAACGTCTAGTTACGAGAGACACCAGCAGAGCGTGAGCAAAACACGCATTGAAAATGGTAAATGACACTACGCGCTGTGCAATTTTCAAATGCCTTTAAACGCAACATGTGAACGGACTCGGGTTGGGTTTCGTCCTCGCCACCTCACGTCAGAATAACACACATGAAAATAAGTGCTGTGACAAGCAGCTGTGAGGAGATTGTAAATAAAAAAAGATGTAAGGATGCTGCCAGATTGGCTTTTTGGTTTCTTTTCTTGTGCATCCCAGGCACTAGCACTCCATCTGAAAGATTTTTAGCATAGGGGTAATGTAGTCATCCAAATTCTCAGTTTGTAATGTTGCAATATCTATTTGAATAATGATGGTTGGTTCCTTTACTCGAAATCTCAGATTTGATCATCATAATTTGTTTTGTTAACAGAGTTTGAGGTTTACTTATTATTCAAATCGTACAGATGTTGATCTACCTTAAAGTTTGCTTTGATTGTTTAGCGTTTACTGTCTCTGTAACTCTTTGTTTGCTTTATTATAAGACATTGTTTATTTTTTTGTTTTTAACTATTGAAACTATTTGCCTTAGTAATGTTGGTAAACAAAAAATAAAGTGGTAAAAAAAATCCTAACAATGGATTGTTAAAAAATATTCAATAATTATCGATATCGAATGATATGAAACATGATATCATGACTTTTGCTTGCTGCATTGCCCAGCCTTATTACATATATGTGTATTAAATACATACATTTTAATTTATTAATCTGCTGAAGTATTTTATTACACATATTTTTTAAATAGAATGAATTAAAGTCAATTGTAATGCTACAAAGCTTTTTTTTTTCACAAGCCAGAACGAATATAATTTGAATATTCATTAACTCCCACCCATCATTCTAAATATTTGTTAGCAGGTGGTTGTGGATGTGGTTGCAAGATGACTGCATACTACTCAAATCATATTAAAAATCCACCTAAAAGTTTCAATGACATTCCGAGCCTATAAATACATAAAATGTGACACAGCATTTCTTTGTAAGACCTTACAAGTGCCAAGACCTCACAAACCACGAAACGAGGCAAGTATTTATGAAACAGCACAGATTTCACCACAATCTCCAAAAAAAAGTCTTATGCAAACAAAAACAGAGGCGAGAAGAAGAGTGAAGAAAAGAAGTCTGAAGAGCGAGAGAGCGGAGCGTTTGAAGACAGGTTGTGACAGGGCTGTGAAACAGGGAGAAAGAAAAACAGAGGAAACCCAGAGGAGAAGTGTTTGTTCAGCCATTTTATAACCCCATTTAGAGCGAGGAGTGACCTCAGGGTGCTGAAGGACGAGGGGTCAGCGCTCAACTGACCATCCTAATGGTGCTCCTCTTTGTCTCTCGCTCACCAAACAAAACCGCTGGAATGTAAGTGAGGATGTTTCATGCTGCAGAGGTGTCTATCAATCAACACTATGATCTTAAAAATAAGCGTACACTGTTTCTGTATTTTGTGATTTACAAGTGTTTTCAATTTATTTATGGTTGTGAATTACATTATGGGATGTTGATCTCTGCTCTGTCGACTTTTGGTGTTGAAATTTCAACTCTACAGTTTTACAAAGTGACTTTTATTGACATTTTAGTAGTTTCAAATAATAAATAAGTCTGTAAAATAACAGAAAATGTACTGGCAGTTTATAACAAGGTGTTTGTAGCGTAATGTACTGTACAACATCAACCCAGACATTAGATGACTTTTAACTATTACAATGTTAATAAAAGTCACTTTTATTTTTACTTATTAGGGTTAAAAATTGTTGAAAGAAAGCTTGAGCTCCCATAATGCCATTCTAAAGCATAAATAAATAGGTGAAATTAAGAAAAAAAAACAAATCCCAAAATATGAAAAACTGCTAATTTACAGATGCGTTTTACAGTGTAGCTCCGATTTTAAAGAGGCTCATTAAATTCAGCAACACAATCTTCAGTTACTAAAGGATCTTTTTGAAGGATTTTTGGCTTTACAGAGTTCCTGAGTCATTAAACAGCAGTGGTTCTCAAAGTGGGAGCCGGATTGCATGACAGTAGCAATGTTTCCATGCAAAAATGTGAATTAAAAGTATGCACAACACTGAAATATTGTATAAAAGATTTGTGAACAATGCAACGTCCCTATTCAATAAGTTAAAGGGAACAAAACTGTCACCTAATAAACTGCTGCCAAATGTAAAAAAGCTGAATTTGCTATTGTAGGAGAAGCTCGCTTTTTTTCTTATATAATAAATTACTTGTACCTCAGAAGACAGTGTCGACACACAATGGTAGATTTTGGAGGTGTGAGACATTTTTTGGGAGCACAAATGCCCAAGACAGTTCTGGAGGAAATAATACTGAACCACTGTGATGACAGACTTTGGCTGAGGGATTTTAGAATGATCAAAATAACTTTTTAGATGTTTTACAAAGAGGTCCCTAAATTTTCCCAGATTTTCACTGACTAAAAAGCATATCCACCTGACTTCACAGATAAGTGTGGCATGACCATTGTAAATTAAAAGTGTCAAGACTTCCAGTCTCATTCACTTCTATTAATTTTAAGCAAAACAAAACAATTTATGCTGTCTGATGTTGTAAAACATCATATTGTTTTAATATATTGAATTGCTGGTCGATAGGTAAAAAAGGAATAAATGAATCATAAAAAATAGACTATCTATAACTATGCAATAGAATGTGATAAATAAACACGGTTCAGAAAAGATATATTTTTTAAAAACAACAAACAAAAACCTATGATAGTACATGGCTAGGATTAAAAGATATATAAATCTCCCTGACTTTCAATATCTGAAACATATCTTTTAAAATTACAAGATATTCCAGAAATTTCATGACCCAAGGATACCCTCAGTTTTGACATTTTTAATTCAATTAAATTAAATTCAAGTTTACTTGTACAGCACTTTTCACAATAACTATCATTGCAATGCAGCTTTACAAAATGTTCACAAAATATTACAGTCAAAATCAGAAAAGTTAAGGAAGTCAGTGTAAATCTTGCAATTTTAAGCTTCTATCGCACAATACCTACTTTTTTCTAAACGTAAAAATAATCAGAAATCTGATGTATAAATTCAGAATAGCAAAAAAGTCTGAATAATCTATTAACGCACAACAGCATGGAAAGGTGCAAGATGTAAACTAAGAAAAAGTTTTGAAGATTGACTATTATAAACACTTTCTTCACATAGCGTCAATAACTTTAGTGTTAACATCTCAAAAATCCTCTTTTTTTTTCTCTGAATTGTGAGAAAGTCAGAGAATTGAGACATGAACTGCAATAAAGCCAGAATTATGAGGGAAAAAAAGAGCAAAACAAGGCAGAATTGTAAAATAAAAACTGAATTGCATGACATTAGCTTAGAATTCTCTTTTTTTGTGTGTGTGTATTTTATATTTATCCTTATATACAGTTGAAGTTAGAATTATTAAACCCCCTGAATTTATTAGCCCCCTGTTTATTTTAACCCAATTTCTGTTTAACAGAGAGAAATTTTTTTAACACATTTCTAAACATAATAGTTTTAATAATTCATTTCTAATAACTGATTTATTGTATCTTTGCCATGATGACAGTAAATAATATTTTAATATATATTTTTCAAGGTACTTCAATACAGCTAAAAGTGACATTTAAAGGCTTAACTATGATGGTTTGATCTGTAGACTATCAAAAAAATATTGCTTTAGAGGGCTAATAATATTGACCTTAAAATGTTTTTAAAAAAATTCAAAACTGCTTTTATTCTAGCCGAAATAAAACAGAATTGCTCCAGAATAACAAATATTATCAGACATACTGTGAAAAATTCCTTGCTCTGTTAAACATCATTTGAGAAATATTTTTAAAAGAAACAAAAAAATCAAAGGTTGGCTAATAATTCTGACTTCAACTGTAAACAACTATTTCTATAGTATTGAACTCTAGGTAAGGATGTTCTTCTGAGATATTTAAAACACCAGCACATGATGACTTCCTAAAGAAACAAAAAATACATTTGCTGTGTATAAAATTTGCATTAAAGTATTTTTTAGAATTAATTTTGTTTGGAATTTATGGTAAGTTGTTGAAGCATCAATCTATGCAAAGTAGTGTAGAAATTTGTTGCGGTAAGGTTTTATGAATAAACAGTTCTTATACGCCACTTTACAATTAAGTTTAATTTATTGACATTTCTTTTCCACTTAATAAAAAAGTAATGAACAATACAGTTGAAGTCACAATGATTCGCCCTCCTGTGAATTTTTTTTACTTTTTTAAATATTTCCTAAATGATGTTCAACAAAAAAAGGAATTTTTGACAGTATTTCCTATAATATTTTTTCTTTAGGAGAAAGTCTTACTTGTTGTATTTTTTGGCTAGAATGAAAGTGGTTTTAATTAATAATTTTTTTTAAGCTCAAAATTATTAGCCCCCTTAAGCAATATTTGTTTTCGATTGTCTACAGAACAAACCATCGTTATATCATGACTTTAATTATCCTAATTTGCCTAATTAACCTAGTTAAGCCTTTAAATGTCACTTTAAGCTTGATACTAGTTTCTTGAAAAATATCCAGTCAAATATTAATAAAAGAAATTAGTTTTTATATATGTTATGTTTAGAAATGTGTTAATAATCTCTCTGTTAAACAGAAATTGGGGGGGAAAGAACAGGGGGGGCTAATAATTCTGACTTCAACTTCACTTCTATGTTTAAAATATGGATTTGTATCTGTTACATTAGAATAATGCAGATGCAAAACATAAAATGGCACTTTTATTTCTTAATATTTAAGGATTTATGGATGCTATGATATGCTATGAAAACTAACACCAGCAACTGAGATCTTATTTCATAGTAATGATAGCTCATTTTTCTCTTTATTTAATGTAATCCTTTAACACAATAACACTTTGACAGATGATTTAGCCCTTTTCCTTTTTGTTGTGTTTAATAAATGAGCTGTGTGTGTGCTTTTACAGACTGAAATCTCTTGACTTACCGAGTATAGACACCTTGCTGAGGAACTCCTCATACATCTTCCTCTTCCTCAGCGTGCTTCCCTAAAAAAAACAAGATTGAAGCCATAGTTAGAGACACACGGAGGACATCAGGTAACCCAATCTGCTGGCCTCTAATCAGTCTCGACGGAGCAAGAATAAGAAACAAAGCTGAGGGACTTTCCTCAAACACGCTGCTGAAGAACAACTATAAACATGCAGATTAAAGGAAACTTTTTGGCTTCCTTTTCTTTTGTTGGTTCGCAGCTCGGTCTCGCTCTAATACTCCAATGAAACACACACAGAGACACATTAGGTGGAAACGCTCCTGTAGGAAAGAAGAAACAAGGGATCTTCTTATTGTCTCTGCTTTTTCTTCTAGATGAGATTAAACGGAGATATGAAGGCTGAAGTTGAGTCTTCTTCATGCCATGAAAGAAATGTTGCCAAATTTTTGCAGAACAATACAACAAAAGTAATATACAGTATTGTTGAAAAAGTGATTAAGCATTGCATTATTTACCATTTTACTATGAAATAGTGACATCATTTCGTTTTATGATTGTAAAATCTATGAATTTATATAATTGTTAAAAATATCGGATTATGTTTTAGTTTTTATGAGTGGATTTTAAGGTAAAATGAGTTGAACAAGACTATTACAATAAGTTAATTAAAATTTAATATTTATTCATTTTCTTTTCGGCTTAATCCCTTAATTAATCAGGGGTCGCAGCATATGTTTTACACAGCGGATGCTCTTCCAGCTGCAACTCATCACTGGGAAACACCCATACACTCTCATTTACACACATACACTAAGGACAATTTAGCTTACACAATTCACCTATAGCGCATGTCTTTGGACTGTGGGGGAAACCGGAGCACCCGGAGGAAACCCACTCGAACACGGGGAGAACATGCAAACTCCACAAAAAAGTACCAACTGACCCAGCCGAGGGTCGAACGAGTGACCTTCTTGCTGTGAGGTGACATCTCCACACACTGCGCCACCCCAAATATAAAATGTTAAATTTTTTATAAAATATACAAATACCCATATGTCATACTGTAAAACTTGAAACACATGTTTTACACTGCATAACTAGTAACTAGGATTCTTACTGTAGCTAAAGCTAATAACTAGGGCCAGACGGAATCTACGGACATTTTTTGCTATTTCTGCGCAAACTTTTGTAAAAAATTTATGAGGAACGATTTTGGGAGTATCATAATTAAAAACTTAATACATGAAATAAAAAGTAATATCTTTTTTACTTTTATTTAATGTTTACAATGCAAATCCAATTAGATCCACTTTATTTGGTAAAAAAAGTAAGTCTCTTATAAAATATATCCATTAAAAGAAAGAAAACATTACTTTACAAACTGTATTGTAAATAAATCATATGAATACTGTCATATTAGTCAATAATATTACTGAAATTAATAAAAAATACTGAATAAATATAAATGTAAACACATTTACATTGATAGGCTAAAAATCTACAGATTTCTGCAGAAATCTGCGTAATTCTGCGCACGCAGATTCCGTGTGGGCCTACTAATAAATAATGCAAAAGCATAACGAAATAAAGGACATTTACAAAATTAACAAAATGTAATGCAACTCCCTATTAAAAAAAACCTGTATAACAACTTTAAACTTTTAAATATAATTCAATGTATTATTTTTGTTTTTACTATTTGTGGAACTATTTGTGGAATTTACTATAATTTTCTTTTTCCAATAAAAAAGGATTTTCAACAAAAGTATTTTTCAGTCATATCCTCTTAACAACTGTCAACACCTGTGTCATTTCCATGCATTTTTTTTCTATTTAAGTTAACACTTATGTTAACAAAATATATAATAAAAATAGTGTAAATAAAAAACACCCCAATATGCCGTCCTGTGAAAACTGAAAAATGTTTCACATTTAACCCTGCACATCTGGCAACCAAGACTATTATTCTACTACATCTACAAATATAACAACAAAACTCCACCGACTTTAAAAAAATCTGTTTTTTTAAATGTAAAATTTCTCATTTAATTAAATGTTTCTCTGTGAATACTTGTGGAATTTACTATCAATTGTTTCTACATGTTTACTTTTCTGAACAATTGTCAACAGCTGTGTGATTTCAATGTAAATATATATATACACACAGTTAAAGTTAGCCCCCCCCC
>CAIGQZ010016425.1:447001-464580 GCA_903798205.1 Danio tinwini
ATATAATATAATATAATATAATATAATATAATATAATATAATATAATGTAATATATAATATACAACCATCAAGACAATTACATACAATGTACAATATAAATAATAAAATAATGCATGCTTAAAAAAATCATAACATTTATAATTTATGTATATGATATTATTGATTTTTTTATTTTTATGGAATTTAAAACACATAGACCTGTACACAAAAAGGCACATTTCAAGAAAGTAAATCAGCAACTGTTTCAGATTTCATGTTATCTCTAGTGATTGGACTGAACTCTCTTTTTACACTAATGACAGTCAGGGGTGTTCATATTGAGACAGCACATCTGATAACACTCGACCAGTCAGAATCCTCGACAGTGTCTTATGAGGAATTAGATAACACTTTCTCCTGCTTTGTCTTTCATTCTGGCATAAGTGCATGATGCTACTCAAGACCATATCTGAGTGTGTGTGTTTTATTATCAGCCACACGCATTAACGAGCACAAAGAGCCTCTTTCTCACTTTCCACAGAGGCGGCTTCACTTTCACCTGCGGACACACAATCCACTTGTTGATTTTATGAGGGGCAGGAATAAACGCTCAGCCAGTGGTCTAACACACATTCCTCAGGGTATCTGTGCTCTTCAGAGCGGCCACTGGAACATACTTCAGGTCCAAGCCTGCTGCGTGTCACTTCAGGTGAGAAACTGTGCTTCTGATATACTAGCAGTCCTGTACCTGATATTTAGCAAACTTCAGTTAGTGCAAAATGCAGCTCCACAGTTCCTACCAGGTCTAGAAAATTTGATCATATCAATCCAAATTTATCTTCCTTACACTGGCTGCCTGTTACATTCCGTATTGATTTAAAAATATTTCTTCTTACATATAAAGCTTCAAATAATCTAGCTCCTGTTTATCTAACCAACCTTCTGTCTCGCTACAATCCCACCCGCTCTTTAAGATTTAACAACTCAGAGCTTCCGGTAGTACCCATAATAGCAAAGTCCACTAAAGGAGATCTAGCATGTTCATATATGGCTCCTAAACTCTGGAATAGCCTTCCTTCTAATGTCCGAGGCTCAGACACACTCTCTCAGTCAATGGGTCTTAAAGACATAGTTCACCCAAAAACAACAATTCCATCATTATTTACTCATCTTCATTTTGTTCCAAACCTGTTTGTATTTCTTCCATCTGCTAAACACAGAAACAATGGCATTCCAACATTCTTCAAAATATCTCCTATCTTTCCCAGTATGAAAATGAATGGCTATCTGTTTCCAATATTCTTCAAAATATATCCTATTGCACTCAACAAAAGAAAAAAAACTTTGGAATTTAGTTGTATCCATTCACTTCCATAAAACAAATATTTTTTCCCAATATGAAAATGAATGGCTATCCATTTCCAGCATTCTTCAAAATTTCTGCTTTTGTGTTCTACAACAACAAAAAACTTTGGAATTTAGTTTGGAATAAGTTGTATCCATTGACTTCCATAATACAAATATTTTTTCCCCAGTATAAAAATGAATGGCTATCTGTTTCCAACATTCTTCAAAATATCTCCTTTTGTGTTCAACAAAACAAAACAAAAAACTTTGGAATTTGGCTTAGAATAAGTTGCATCTATTGACTTCCATAATACATATGTTATTTTTTTTATTCCAGTATGAAAATTAACGGCTATTGGTTCTCAACATTTTTTAAAATATCTCCTTTTTTGTTTAACAAAAGAAAAAAACCTGTGGAACTTGGTTTGGAATAAGTTGTATCCATTCACTTCCATAATGTATATATTTTTTCCCCAGTATGAAAATCAATGGCTACAGGTTTCCAACATTCTTCAAAATATCTCCTTTTGTGTTGAGCAAAAAAAAAATAATAATAATTACTTAGGAATTTGGTTTGAAATAAGTTCTATCCATTAACTTCCATAATGCAAATAATTTTTTCCCCAGTATAAAAATGAATGGCTACAGGTTCCCAACATTCTTCAAAATATCTGCTTTTGTGTTCAACAAAAGGTAAAAACCTTCGGAGTTTGGTTTGAAATAAGTTCTATCCATTGGCTTCAGTAATACATGTTTTTTTTATTCCAGTATGAAAATCATTGGCTGTCCATTCTCAACATTCTTCAAAATATCTCCTTTTGTGTTCAACAAAAATAAAAATAAAAACTTAGGAATTTGGCTTGGAATAAGTTGTATCCATTCACTTCCATAATAAATAATATTTTTTCTCAGTATGAAAATCTGTCTACAGCTTTCGAACATTCTTCAAAATATCTCCTTTTGTGTTCAACAGAGGAAAGAAACGTGCATTGAGTAAATGAAGAGCATTTCATTTTTGACTAAACTATCCGTTGAGCTGAATAAAAGTGCAAGCATCTTCCAGAGAAAGGTTGCGTGTGTTAATGAATTCCAAATCTGAGTGCTCTCTCAATTAGCATGCAATTCAACACTCTCCAAAGTCACAGCAGATTTATCCTCTCTGCTAATGAGAGACATCGCGTCGCGTTCCTGAAGCATCTTGACATTCCAGCGTGGTTGCGTATATATTTGAGAGTTTTATGAATCGTGTACACATATGAGATTTTGTGTGTAAGTATGTATTTAGCATGTGTTTGACAGCATTAGTCTGACGGACTCTGTGTTTTCGGCTGGTCCAAAAGCATTGGCTGTGAACCAAGAGCTGGATTGTCAGCAATCTGATGTGGCAGTGACCCAGTGCTGACTCAACATGTCCCCCAAACACATCCAGAGCAGAGGAGAAATATTAGTGCTGATATCTCACACTGCAGATCACTACACACTTACACAAGGACAGACAGTTAGAGGTCCTGTGAAATTAAATTAGCCTGTTTTAGATGTTCTTATGAGTATTGCAGCTGCTCAACATATAGTTTCCCTGATAATAGTATATGCAATATCCATATTGAAGAGCAATCAAGTTAGGTTAATTGTATGTCCTAAGCATTTGTTTGCATAGGTTGTTTATCCAAATTTGACCAATCAGATGGAGCCTTTACTATCTTCGTCTACACCTCTCCAGTAGGTACTGTAAGCTTGAAAATAAATACTAACTTACTGAAAATACCAATAAGAATCAGAATTTCCGACTAGGTTTTCAGTCATTCGTGGTGTTTTGAAGTCTCAATCTTTGCACTTTGACATTTTTCTATATTTAATTAGCTCAGAAAATACAATTACCTGTTTATTTTAGCATGATCTTTACATAAATAAATTATTATTATTAATGTTAATGCTGATAAAATAGCATTTTGCAAGTTAGTTATATTGTAGGAAATATCATTATACAACACAAAAGAATATATTTTGGAAAATGCTCTTAGCTGGCACCCATTGACTTCCATTGTATTGTTTTTTCACTTTATGTAGGTCAATGGGTGCCAGTATTCTTCAAAATATCTTATTTTGTGTTCAATGGAAGAAAGAAACTCATAAAGGTTTGATGATGAGGTCATTTTAATTTTTGGGGTGAATTAATAAGGCAGTGATCAAATGCAGTTTTTGTATGAAGAACAGGGTTTTTCTAGATCTATAAAAAAACCCAAGTTGCTATTTTATGAAGTAATACTGAAGAATCCCTTCATTTGATGGGTTTCATTTGATCAATCTGAAATGGTCAATGTTATGATGTCGTAAGATTAGCATAAGATAATTCACTACTCGCATTTATGATCAACATTTTACATGTCTGGAGTCAATTTGTATTTTCCCAATTTTTCTAAATGCATTAATATATTATATAAACAGTGAAGATGCATTACATTCCCAAATAATATTTATAGAATATGTATAATGTCAAAAAAGGCGTCTATTTCAAATACATGCTGCATTTTTTTATTTATATTTATCAATAAAAATTTTTTTTAAAGACGGTTAATTTTAATGGTTAAACATGGTTTACAATGTATGGTTTACATTTATTTATAGTTAAAATATTAGGCAGAACAGCTATAAAAAAAACAAAAAAACATTAATAGTCATAAAAAACTATAATAATAATAATAATAATAATAATAATAATAATAATAATAATAACTATTTTAAGCAAAACACACACATTTTTTGATGGATTTATGAAGAATTGTGACACTGAAGTCTGGATTAATGGTGCTGAGAATTTAGGCTTTAATTACAGAAATAAACTGCATTTTAAAATATATTTAGAAAGAAAACATTTTTATTTTTATTCATATTATTATTAGTATTATTAACATTAAAATTATTATTAGTGCTGGGCAAAAAAAAATTCTCGGTTAATTGCATCCAAAATCTAAGTTTTTTTGACATATATGCATGCACATTTTTGAAATTGTTTATAAAAGACTTATTAGAAAAATAAATAGAAATATAAAATTTACATTTATATTTAAAATATATACTGTACACTACTTGACAAAAGTCTTTTAGGAACAACAAATAATAACTTGACTTCCAGTTGATCATTTGGTATCAGAAATGGTTTATCTGAAAGCTAACTAGATTACGCTTATTGCCTCTAGATTACGCTTATTTTACCAGAATAAAATATGATCATGCCTTGATTTTTTATGATTTAATTAGGACAGTAAGGTCTGACTTTGCTTAGACAGAAGTATTGTCACTTAACAGAAATAATGTACAGTATAAAATATAAAGTCAAGCTGCAGTGGAAAAATAATGAATATTGTGTATGACTCCCATGAGCTTGGAGGACTGCATCCATACATCTCTGCAATGACTCAAATAACTTAATAATAAAGTCATCTGGAATGGCAAAGAAAGCGTTCTTGCAGGACTCCCAGAGTTCATCAAGATTCTTTGGATTCATCTTCAATGCCTCCTTCTTCATCTTACCCCAGACATTATCAATAATGTTCATGTCTGGTGACTGGGCTGGCCAATCCTGGTGCACCTTGAGCTTCTTTGCTTTCAGGAACTTTGATGTGGAGGCTGAAGTATGAGAATGAGCCCTCTCCTGTGGTTTGTAATGTAATGGGCAGCACAAATGTCTTGATACCCCAAGCTGTTGACGTTGCCATCCACTGCAGATCTCTTGCACACTCCCATACTGAATGTAACCCCAAACCATGAGTTTTTCTTCACCAAATTTAACTGATTTCAGTGTGAATCTTGGGTCCATGCTGGTTCCAATAGGTTTTCTGTAGTATTTGTGATGATTGGGATGCAGTTTAACAGATGATTCATCTAAAAAAATCTACCTTCTGTCACTTTTCCAAATGATGGACTGGAAGTCAAGTTATTATTTGTTGCTTTTACATCTGGGATCGATGACAAGACTATTGTCAGGTAGTCTAAGGTATATGACACAAATTATATATACAGTAAATTTAAATATTATAAATATAACTATTAAAATTTTTGTATATTTTTGTTTTTATGTGTGTGCATCATATATACACATATATACACAATACATACAAGTATGTTATGTAAAAACAAACATTAATTTTGGATGTGATTAATCAGGATTAATCTTTGCAGCACTAATTATTATTATTATCTCATAAATTATAATAAAAAATGAGCTTTAATCAAAAAAAACACCTTTCCAAAGACTTACTTTTGAACAGTAGCATATACCAATTCACTGCTCAGGATAAACAGCTTAGTGTTTTTTACTCGTTTCTTTTCTAAAGAGATAATTTACAGTACATACAGTACAGTTATACAAGTACAGTAGCAAAAACAGTTTTGTTTAATTCTAAGAGTCACAGAGAGCGTGGAAAATGGTCATAAAAAACAAGTGACGACACGATAAATGGACTCGGGGGAGCAAAATAAAATGCAAAAAGTGTGGAAAAGGCCTCTTTAAACCAAACAATCCTATTTACTAGAGAATAACAACAAGCGGGGGAGAAAAATACTACAGATTCCCAAGACGATAAGAGCAAAAAAGGAAAATATCTGCATAAATCATGTGAATGCACAAAGAAAATCTATTTCAGAGCTTCTTATCTTCTCTTTAAAACAAAACCGTGGAAATTGAATCTCTGTGGAGATAAAGGCAATCATTTCACTTGAACTTTATCCATGTCATCTTTGGACAATAACACAATGGCAGTCAGTGTTCCAGTTTGTTGTAGTGTTAAAAGGCAAGTGGGTGAGATTTGTATCATACAGATCTACTATCGTATGTCCGGATGTTTCGTAAGCTCTCAAATCCTAATTGGGTTTATGTCACAAAAACATTCCTACACTCCAATATCAGCAGGAAAATAAATATCCTTAAAATGTGTCATTAAAAACATATGAAAGTAAGCACATTCACATCTCAAACTGTGAAGGCATTATTAGTGCAGGATACTTCACCCAAAACTGAGCATTTGCCTAAAAAAACAAAAACAAACAAGCTGATTTTCGAAAAATATTATTATTGAAGGACATTTTTAGTCTTTGGTGATTTTTTTTACTCATATTTTAGCATAAGTGTTTAGTGTAATATGTTTTTATGTTACTAGTTACTGTAACTAAATGAATTTTCCTCTGAAAATTAAAGTAAGAGACAACTTTTCATTTTTAGGTCATACTTAATTGTTACTTAAAGGTCCCATGAAAATCTAATAAAGTTTTTAGATGGTAGTATAAGTATTGTTAGTTTTAAGAATATCTATAAGCTAGTGCACTCCAAAACTGTGACAAAATTCACGTTTAGAAGATATAAAACTGATATGAACAAATAAAGCTTGCAGTTTGTCACTTTAACCTAAATAAATCAACGCTTTCATTCTTATACCTCAGTTTCTCATCAAATCTTCTGACCAATCAAAAACTCTCTAGTATCTGCCCGCCACCTTCAAGACGCTTCTCATTCGATGCGCTTGATCTCAACCGTTGTGATAAAGCAAAACGCTATTGGCTGTTTAAAAAAAAATGTGAGGTGCAACAATATGCCCCACCTTGTCTTTGTGTTTCGATAGAGATTTCAATATCTAACATTGACTAAGAAACTACATATTTTAAAGCACTTCACAGGACCTTTAAGGTTAAGTTATTACTTAGAATGAACTTGCTTTAAATACAATAAATAAAGTCAACATTTATATATAAGGTCTAGAGGCTCCATTTTAAAATAAAAAAAATACGCTCTGCGCCCCGGTGCATGGTCTAACAGGGTTGTGCTCATTCCTTTAAGGAGTTCTGGGTGTGTTTTGAGCATAACGTGCATCACACCAATCAGAGTCTCATCTCCCATGCCCTTTAAGAGTCAGTTGCATTGCTCCATGGCACATTTGCTATTTACATGGCGGACTTTGTAAGTGGAAAATCTGAACGCTTCACTAGCAAGAAAACAGTTAAACAGACCATCTGCAGCGCGAGGATAAAGAATAAGCCTCCTCTTTACTTTCCCTTTACTTTACTTTTAGTCTTTCCTTTCCTCCATTACTTTCATGAACACGGAAATGGCAATGTACACACTCCACTGCAGACATCCATTAGCCTACATATTTATTTTACAAGATTTGTTTCAAAACTATTTCTAAATTCAGTTCTAATTTCCAGCAAACGAACAAATGAACAATGATAACGAAGTGTGGTCAAACAATTGGTATATCCAATCACATGTCCTGTTCTTATGCCCCATATAGTGATGTATACATCTCCAAAACCCAACAGGTGGACAAATCTAAACTTGTTTACAAAACGTAAAAAATTAGGTCTGCAAATAGCAACAAAATGCGCCATACACGTGTCTAACAAACATGTCTAATACACATGTATAATAAACACTTTTGTTAGACAACTGCACAAGATTAAGAACCAATGTATCAAGTAAAAAAATTAATGTCCATACATGGTATTTATGAAATACAGCGTCATTACTTTAAAACGTTTCATTAGTACTTAGTAATAGTTACTTCTTTGAAGTAACTTAAATAACTTAAATAATATGGATGGGCTGAGTGTGAGCAACATTAACATTATTAAATCCCTTTGAAAAGTATTTGGTGAGTTGATGTAATGATCTTGTGTTTGGGTTTGACTGTAAAAACAGGTATGAAATGTTGAACTTACATCCACTTCTCCTTGATCAATCACATAGAAGTTGTCTCCTTCATCACCTGTGAAAGAAATCAGAAAATCAAAAGATTACTTAAATCATCCAACGTCACAGATATATACAAAACAATCGTTTTTTCTATTCCGATGTAAAAATATCAATCATTCAGTTTTGGGTGCACATTTTTTTGTTGTTTTTAGGCTCTTAAATCTCATTAAGACTGTATTTAGTTAATAGAAAAAACAGTAATATTCTGAAATAATACTACAACCTAAAAAAACTATTAATTTTCCTTTGGCTTAGTCCCTCTATTCATCAGGGGTTGCCACAGTGGAATGAACCCACAAATATTCCGGCACATGTTACGCAGTAGATGACCTTCCAGCCGCAACCCAGTACTGAGAAACACCCATACACTTTCACATTCACCCCCACACATACACTACAACCATTTTAGTTTATTCAGTTCACCTATAGTGCATGACTTTGGACTGTGGGGGAAACCGGAGCACACAGAAGAAAGCCACGCCAACACGGGGAGAACATGCACACTCCACACAGAAGTTCCAACTGGCCCAGCTTGCACTCAAATCAGCAACCTTCTTGCTGTGAGGGGACAGTGCTTACCATTGAGCCACCGTGCCACCCCAACCTAAATTTGCCATTTTCTATTTTAATATGTATTCAAATTTAATTTATTACTGTGATTTGTTCAGTGATTTGAAGTGTCTGCCTTCAGTATCACAGTCCCTTAGAAATTATTATGAAATGATGACTAGTTGAACACATTTATTACTATAATATGTTAAAAATGTAATGCTCAGGGTTCCCACTCTTTCATGGACACCAGATTCAATTACGTTCAAGGACTTTTTAAAGCACTATTAATTTTAAATTAAGTTATTCATACCACAGCATATGTAGCACCATGAAGAACATACTAAACTTACACTTAATATTTACATTAAATGTCAGATCAATAAAAAAAATGAACCTTATCAAAGAACTTTATTAAAATTTGTTGAATTTAATACTGGTAATATTCACATTCACTTTTAGACATATTTATAAAATGTGCATTATTTGTCATTGTTATTATACATTTAAAATAGTTAATTAAGAATTTCTCAGGGCTCTATTTTAACGATCTAGGCGCAAAGTTTAAAGAGCATGGCGCAAAAGGCATTAAGGGCGTGCCTGAATCTTTTAAGGATCGAAAAATACGCTCTATGCCGCGGCATATGGTCTAACAGGGTTGTGCTTGTTCTCTTAATGAGTTCTGGGTGTGTTTTGAGCATAACGTGCATTAAAACAATCAGAGACTCATCTCCCATTCCCTATAAGAGTCAGTTGCGTTGCGCCATTGCGCATTTGCTATTTACATAGCGGACTTTGTAAGTGGAAAAACTGAATGCTTCACTAGAGAGAAAACTGTTAAACAGAGCATCTGCAGCGCGAGGATAAAGAACGAGCCTCCTCCATTTGGCCTCTTTACTTTCTCTTTACTTTATTTTTTACTTTACTACTTTACTTTCGTGCATAAGCAAACGGTGTTGTACACACTTTGTTGAAGACATCCATTAACCTACATATTTAATTTCATTTGTTAAGCGCAAAGATTTGTTATAAAACTATTTCTAAATTCAGTTCTAATTTCCAGCAAACGAATAAATGAACAGTAATAATGAAACACACATTCTATTCTTATGCCCCATATGTTGATGCATACATCTCCAAAACAAGGTGGACAAATCTAAACTTGTTTTTATTAAAACAAATATAAATATGCATATAATAAATAATACTAATGAGTGACGCGGTGGCGCAGTAGGTAGTGCTGTCGCCCCACAGCAAGAAGGTCACTGGTTCGAGCCTCGGCTGGGTCAGTTGCCGTTTCTGTGTGGAGTTTGCATGTTCTCCCCGTGTTCGATTGGGTTTCCTCCGGGTGCTCCGGTTTCACCCACAAGTCCAAAGACATGCAGTACAGGTGAATTGGGAAAGCTAAAATTGTCTGTAATGTATGTGTGTGAATGAGAGTGTATAGTTGTTTCCCAGTGATGGGTTGCAGCTTGAGGGGCATCCACTGCATGAATCATATGCTGGATAAGTTGGTGGTTCATTCCGCTGTGGCGACCCCAGATTAATAAAGGGACTAAGCCAAAAAGAAAATGAATGAATGTATAAATTAATGAATAATACTAACATTATACAAATTCAAACTGTCATGAATTAACTGAAAAAAGGCCTAGAGGCATGAAGAAGGCATAAAGGCAGTAGTTTTTATATTTATGTAGAAAATTATCATTTTTGTAACATTTTAATCCTTTAATTGTTTCATTGTATCATTCATTTTCTTTTAGGCTTAGTCCTTTTATTAATCAGGGGTCGCCACAGCGGAATGAATCAGCAATTTATCCAGCATATGTTTTATGCAGCGGATGTCCTTCCAGCTGCAACCCATCTCTGGGAAACATCCATACACAATAATTCACACTCATACACTACGGACAATTTAGCCTACCCAATTCACCTGTACCGCATGTCTTTGGACTGTGGGGGAAACGGACCCGGAGGAAACCCACGCGAACAAGGGGAGAACATGCAAACTCCACACAGAAACGCCAACTGACCCAGCTGAGGCTTGAACCAGCGACCTTCTTGCTGTCAGGTGATAGCATTACCTACTGCGCCACCGCGTCGCCCCTTTAAATTTTCCATATGTAAAAATACTTGTGTATTGCTGTACATCCTGTGTGTATTAAGCAATGTGTAAGCGTTTGGACCCGCATAGACGCATAACTAACGCTCTCTGCGCTGGACTTAAGACCTGCTTTTAGTTGGTCAATGGTGCGGTCTATTTCAGTTTCTCAAAATAGCAACCCGCCAACAATGCAGAAATAACACGATAAACAAATTTAATTTTAAATTTAAGCACTTTCAAGGACCTGTGTTTGTTTTTATGTACCAGGCCTTTCAAGAAGTTTAAACCCTAAATGCTGATTAAAATGTCTGTAGAAAACCTCATAGATTTTTGTTCAGGATACTTTGAAAAAGCAGAAAGTTTTGCACACTAAAAACTAGTCATTAGAAACTAGATATAAAAATTGTATTATAAATACTTTACTGTCACTTTTGATTTCTTTTAATGCATAATTAAAAATTAATGAATAAAAGCATTAATTTCCTTTTACTGCAGCCATTTAAGCCTGCATTAGCATCTAGATGACCCCACAGCTAAGAAAAAATAGACTAAACAGCCACAAAAAAGAGAAAGGACATCCCATTTCATTTTCATGAGAGCTTTAAATTCAACATGGAAAGGAGGAAAAGATAAATAATTTTGTCTCCTTCCCAGATTCCAGCTCTTTCCGACTCCCCATTTCCCAACACCACACACACACACAAACATGCAGAGAAAGAGACAGATGTGGATATCAAAGATAAAAGATGGCACTTTAGCAGTTTAAAAGTGTCAGCACCTCTTCTCGGAGCAGTGTCATCTAAATGATTCCCAGCCTTCATCCTCTACATCCCATTTGAGAGTTTAATGGAGGTCTGGGTGTGCCAGAAGCCAACATTTCCAAGTTAAAGGCCACTGCAGTGCACATTTCTGGAGCTTCAGAGGCTCTTTGATGTCTTTGAGTGTGTGTTGAAATTAGTGTTTGGGCTCCTGGTAGTGAGTGCGCGTGTGTGTGCGTGTGTGTAAAAAGAGTTAAAAGAGCCCGTGATCCGTGAGTTCATGCGGGTTCACCAGGCTAATTAACGGCGAACACACTAAGCGCTCGTAAATCACACAAGCAATTTATCTTAACACACTCACCGATGGCGAGTGCCCTCTCGCTCGCTCACACACACACACACGCCATCTCTCCCGCTCTTTCAAGCTATTCAGCTCATTTTTCTTAGTATTGTTCCTGTCTTCCTGTCTTTTATCACCTCTGCTCTGAAGTTTCTGCTTTTGGGCCAACAGATCCTTGAGTCACAGAGTGCAGGCAAATATTTGAGGAGAACAAAACACACACACACGTGCACACTTCTACACACAAGCAGGCACGCATGCACACACACATTTATGCTCGTACATTTCTACACACCCATGCACACTTTACACATAGACACACATACTTGTAGACACAGACAAACAGATTTATGCTACGCAAGCTTTACACATAGATGCACACACAACCACTTATATACAAACACACACCTATACATACATTTCTACGCACACACTTATAAACACATGCACATTTCTACACACACACACACACACACACATGCACACTTTACTCACACATGCACACTTATACACACATTTCTACACACACACACACTTGACACACACACACACACACACACACACGTACGCTTATACACACACATTTCTACACGCACACTTATACATTCATTCATTCATTTTCCTTTTGACTTAGTTCCCGGAGTAAACCAACGACTTATCCAGCATATAGTATGTCTTACACAGCGGATGCCATTCCAGCTGCAACCCATCACTGGGAATCACCCATACACTCTCATTCACACACATACATTATGGACAATTCAGCTTACCCAATTCACCTATAGCGCATGTGTTTGGACTGTGGGGAAAACCGGAGCACCCGGAGGAAACCCACGTAAACAGGGGAAGAACATATAAACTCCACACAGAAATGCCAACTGACCCAGCAGGGACTCGAATCAGTGACCTTCTTGCTGTGAGGCGATTGTGCTACCCACTGCGCCACCGTGACACCACACTTATATTTCACCACACACAATATTTCCAGCCTTCAATTGAGTCTATTTTAATGATGATGGATTAAAGATGGATAAAACTCAAATCCAGTATAAATTAATAACTAAATTAGAATATCATGACAAAGTTCAGCATTGTAGGCTCCCCGTGTCTCAATTTAGTCCACTAAATAATGCAAAGCCTTGAAATTGTCTCAGTCTGGCTTAGTAGGTTTCAGAATCATGGGGGAGACTGCAGACTTGACGGATGTGCAGAAGACTATCATTGGAACCCTCCATAAGGAGGAAAAGTCTCAAAAGGCAATTGCAAAAGAAACTGGATGCTCACAGAGTGCAGTATCTAAGTATATTAATAGAGTGTTAAGAGCAAGAGAAAAATGTGGCTGGAAAAGGTGCACAAGAATGACAACAGCCTTGAGAGGATTGTCAAGCAAGGGTGACTGAGGCTGGTGTCAGAGCATCAAGAACCTGGACATACAGACGTCTGCATGACATGGCTACAGCTGTAGAACTCCATGCGTCAAGCCACTCCTGAACCAAAAACAATGCTAATAGTGTCTGTGCTGGGCTAAAGAGAAAAAGTACTGGTCTGTTGCGCAGTGGTCCCCAAGTCCTTTTTTCCGATGAAAGCAAATTTTGTATTTCATTTGGAAATCAAGATCCCAGAGTCTGAAAGAAGAGCGGAGAGACACAAAAGTCAAACTGCTTAAACTCCAGTGTGAAGTTTCCACAGTGAGTGATGGTTTGGAGAGCCATGTCATATGCTGGTGTGGGTCCATTATCTTTTATTAAGTCCACAGTCAACGCAGCTCTATACCAGGACATTTTAGAGCACTTCATGCTTCCTGCTGCCGACAAGAGTTTTGGAGATGATGATTTTACTTTCCAGCAGGACTTGGGACCTGCACACAGTGCCAAAGCTGCAAGTACCTGGTTTAAGTTTAATGGAAGGAAGATGAGGGAACAGAGACCCCAAAATGCAGACAAGCTGAAGGCTGATATCAAAGCAACCTGGGCTACCATAACAACTCAACTGTGTCAAAGGCTGATTGCCTCCATGCCACACTGCCTTGATGCTGCAATTAGTGCAAAATGAGGTCCAGCAAAGTACTAAGGACATAATGCAGTACATTAACACACTTTTCAAAAGGCCAACATGTATTTAAGATCCTTTTTTTATTGGTCACATGTAAAATTCTAATTCAGTGAAATACTGAACTTGAGTTTTATCCATCTTTAAGCCAAAATCATTCAAATTAAATCAAATGAAGGCCTGAAATATTTCACTTTTTGTGTAGTGAACTAATATAACACACAGGTTTCACTTTCTGAAACAAATTATTGAAATAAATGGACTTTCCCTCACAAACCTGTACACTTTAATAAAGCAAGCACATCCAGTACTTCACATCACTTAACATGATTTTACTGATTTCCATATAAAATTGGGCTTTGCAGAGGAACGAATCTGGACTGCTGGACATAAACCACAGAAACCACAGAATATTAAGACATAAGACATAAACCACAGAAATCAAATCAGAATATTAATTAACGGCACATCAATTATTTTTGTTGTACCGTAAGCACCACTTATGTCCCATCAGACAACATTTGCCTTGATGCAATATGATCCCAACATAAACTCCAACATTTCTCATTAGATTTCTTCCGAGACGCAATGATCTGTTCTCTCCACAAACAGGCCTGTGTCAAGACACTTTGAGCATAAGCATCTGGGACGAGGCAACTTTATGTTGAGCGATGAAAAAGCAAGTGAGAAGTTACAACAACGCACTGATATGGAGCGCACAAATGCAGTGCAGATTGTTTTAGTTATGTAAAAAAAAAGGTGAGGAGTTTTTTTTCTAAAGTTAAACAATGAGCTCTTTTTGATTTCATATGGACTTCATAAAGCAATAGAGAACAGTGAAGCATGAGCATGTCTTACATACTTTCTGTGAAATGCAATTCTTCAACAAAGACTTTCAATGCATTTATCTGACATGGGCAGATTGCCCTAGTTCTAGGAATGCGCAAAATCATATTTGTGTGTGCATGTGTGTATAAGTGTGCGTGTGTGTGTGCGTGCGTGCGTGCGTGCGTGTGTGCGTGCGAGCGTGCGTGTGTGTGTTTAAAGGTTGTCACGGATGAGTAAAAGATGGCAGAATGTTTATTTTTATTTTTTTTGCTGGACTGTCCCTTTAAGTTCAAAATAAAAAATAAAAAATCAAGAGGTGAGGGGGCTTTTTCTGTCACAGCCCCTCGTCTGTGGAATAGTCTGCCTTTACATATTAGGTCATGCTCTTCCCTTGATGTTTTCAAGTCTCATTAAAAAAATCATCTTCTGTCTCTTGCTTTTTTGATTGCAATGAATTAGTTTTAATCAGTTTTACATATTTTGCTTATATATAAGTATATAATTTGTATGCTGGTTGTTTTGTAAAGCACTTTGGTCAACATCTGTTGTTTTTAAATGTGCTCTACAAATAAAGCAAGCAAACAAACAAACAAACAAACAAAATGTTAAGAATAACAGAAGTGTATCAAGCTAATTTACAGTAGATGGTAAGATCTCCACAAGTTAGTCAATGTTTTGATTTCGGTGTCTTTCGATATCCTAAAATTATTATTATGTTTGTTTTTTTTGCTTAATAGTTTTTTTATATATGCTTTCATTTTGATTATTAGCTTCAATTATAAAAGCTCTAGCAGCTTAGCTTGTGTTGCTTAC
This sequence comes from Danio tinwini, assembly GCA_903798205.1. Taxonomy (NCBI): domain Eukaryota; kingdom Metazoa; phylum Chordata; class Actinopteri; order Cypriniformes; family Danionidae; genus Danio; species Danio tinwini. The sequence goes on from CAIGQZ010016425.1 coordinate 462,515, forward strand.
CACCTCAATATCTATAGCAATAATTTTGCTTCTCTTGATTTTTCCTCTTTTTTTAAATGTGTATTTAATATTTTTTATAACATATACATTTGGGTGTTCTAGTTTTTGGACCATTATTGTGTTAGATAAGCTCCAGATTTGGCTTCAGTATTGACTAATCTAATGTATAAGCACAAATATAATATTGTATAGCTTCCTACTAAAATATGAACTTAAAAGATATATTTGTGAAGGGTGTACTTATATATGCTGAGCACTGCAATATATGCCAAAAGATTAAATATGTCTCTTGTACAAAGAAGAGATAAGTAAAAGAAAAAACAAGTTGAAGTAATAGACGAATGATGTTTGTGGTAATGGGGTGAAAAAATAATAAGCTTGCTCTTCATCCTGCTCCATTGATGAAATGTATTTTGTTTCAAGAATTGTTTAAAGTGAATGTTTTCTTTTTGTTTAAAATGAATAAATTAAATCAAAATCGAATTTTATTTATCAAGGATGCAAAAGTGGCCATTAAGAATATATCTTTTACTTTCTCTTTATCAACAATTCTTAAAAATTTCATGTGACTTCAGTGGTTCAACTGTTATCAAAAGAAGCTCCAAGAACAAATTTGTGCACCAAAAAAAATTAACAAAACTGTAACTAAGTAGATTTGGATACGCATTTACTACAGGCAATATGATGTTTATGTGTCATGCTGCTCACTCTAATGGCAGTGTAAATGCAAAAAAAAAAAAAAAAAACTGTCGCCGGAAGAGTATTCAAAGGCTTATACTGTTATTGCTTATACTGCTATTGTGGTGAACAAATGTGTTCTTGGGGCTTCGCATGATTACAGTTGAACCACTGAAGTCACACATGTTTTAACAGTGATTTTGGTTCCTTTTCTGGACTTTGAACATTTCACGACCATTGACATCTAAAATATATCCATTTGTGTTCTGAAGATGAATGCAAGGCTTACAGTATTGCAACGACATGAGGGCGAGTAATGAAAAACAGTGTTTTCATTTTTGGGTGAACTAACCCTTTAATCCTCTTTAACCTCAAGTCTATGGAAAATTTCATAATGTACCTTGTTGAATGACTGTTTCACCAGCGATGTGTGTGACCGGGAACATGGCATCAAATATGTCACTGTGGAAAAAAGAGAAAGAGACATTAGATTAATCTCTCATTCGGTCTCTGGAAATTCAAAAACAACCAGAATTCAGATTATAGGTCCTGTGAAGTGCTTTGGAATGGGCATTTTTTTATTCAATGTTTGTTGTAATCTTAACTGAAGTCGTTGATTAGTAACATAGAAAACAAAAGGCAGCTTGCTTTGACTTTGCTGCATCTCTCGTTTTCAAATTAAGAGTCCCACATACATAGAATGCTTAATATATACCTTGATACACTTATAAATAAGGGAGGAAATTATTAGAAAATGCTAAAATGAAATTGATAAGGCAGCTACTTGTCAGGTCTGGATGACGTAGAAAGTGACCTAAAGTACATGCAAAGCTTGAGGGTGTGCCCCATGAGTCACGCAACAGTCTGCTTTGTGCTCTGACAGGCCTATTTTCCACAAGCTTACTATATGCCAGATTCCCTGTACTGAACTCTTATTATTTGATAAAAAAAATGTTGGGGCACCTTTAACAGTAACATATAACGGAGTCATTTAATAGTACAGAAGACAACATTCTAACCACGAACGCTCATACTTTGCTCTTCAAACAAGAAAAATTAGTGTGTTGTGTGTGTGTGTGTTGTGTGTCTGTGTGTGTGTGTGTGTGCGCGCATGAAAGCAAAGAGTGTCGTAAGTGTTACGAGTTTATGACCCCGATAATGCACTTCCATTCTTTGTGTTTGTGCTGCCGCCGCTGTGTCAGCCACTACACATGACCTCTGACTCCCTACCCATAATTCACCTCTCCGGTTACTGCTGCTCACCTCACGTTGTTTGTTCTCCACTGTTGTGTTGTCAATGTCATGTTTGCATGCTAAACATGTAAATACGCTTGACATCTCAGAGTACCTGATTCATGTATGGGACACAAACAGTGTGTACAACTTAC
>CAIGQZ010016425.1:464980-485829 GCA_903798205.1 Danio tinwini
CTATTACTAAGTATATTATATTTTTGGTTTATTAAAATGTATTATTTTATAATAAATGTAAATAATAAATATAGAAACAAATATGTAAAAAGGAGAAGAAAAATACAATATTGTTATTTTTATAATACTGTATTACTGTAAAATAATAATATTGTATTTATCTTCTCATTTTTGCATATTTGTTTTTATATTTATTATTTGTTTTTACAATATCTACGAGTGTTACACACCAACATTTTTAACAAAACATTGGTGGCCATAGCAAAGCAAGACCAAACAAAACATGTATGAACGGTTGCTAAAATGCGTTCCTTTGAGTCGTATTTTCATGAATATAAAAGTAATTGCATGCATTATACTTCAGAGGAAGCAGTAATGCAATGATTAGAGGCATTGAAGCTCATATTCCAGTCTTGAGAGCGAATAATGGAGCATCTGGTAGGTGGTCTTCAGTCTTTCAGGAGTTTACTGAGTGTAAAGGATGTTTATTTAAAGCGCTCTCATCAGTTGTCTGGCGGTGGGGATTCCCCCGACTCGAACCCTGCGGCATTACCAGACGCACGACTTCACTGCGAGATGAAGATGATGGCTCTCTGGGGGTCTGAACCGCGGGTATTTCAGCAAGATGAAGTGGTTAAAACAGACGTTAAAGAAACATGGTGGTTAAGCTCTGTGAGTGTGATGTCATGGAGAATGATGTCAGAAGGAGGGAAGATCAGAGGAAAGTGTTGAGGTAAAGTGAGGGGAAAGGCATTGAGAAGGTGGCTGGTGATGAGCGCTCTTGCGTTGAAGAAAACACTGGGTGAGAACTGTTTAAGAAAGACTGCGAAGCTCAACTATAGTGCTGTTTGCAATGAACTCAGCATCATTAGCTCTACTGGATCAGTTTGGGGTCACTATTATTTTAGTTAAGCAGTGTTAAACAACAAATCCTGATTAAGCACACCCAAAATAAAAGTTTAGTATATAGAGTTGAAGTCAGAATTATTAGCCCCTCCAGTATATTATTTTCTCCAATGTCTGTTTAACAGAAAGTAGAAAATAAACACATATGTTGGTCATGATGCTTATATCATAAAAAGGACAGAGTTTTCTACTGAACTAGAATATATTTGCCTGCCATTGAGTCAGTAGATACTGTAAGCTATTACATGAAACAATATTATAGCAAATGCTATAGTGTTTTAAAGCTCTAGATCACTGATCATTAACTGGCGGCCCGCGGGCCAAATCCGGCCTGCTGAGCCATTCAATTCGGCCCGCAACTGGAATCCAAAATTGTGAGTATCAAAAAGAAAATAGTGGTCTACACTATTAAAGCAACTAAAAATAACAACAACTGAGTCTCTTGTCAGAATAACCACCATTTATGACTATAAGGCTACACTTCGAAATGTGGACAGACTCAGACAGACCATGCGGCATTAAGCATTTATTGTTTCAAACAGGTTTTAGCGTAAGTAAAGACTGTGTGGGGTGTAGGCGGAGTGCGTGCAACGTGTGTGTGAGGAAGAGCAAGGAAGGATGCGGTGGAGAGGGGTGCGCAACGTATTTGAGGAGCGGGAGGAAGACGCGCGGTTTCTAGGAGATTATCATTCGTTTGCGGGCATCCGGGAGTCTCTATGCATTTGCGGGAGACTCACAAAACTTCCGAGAGACTTGAGATGTCTGCCTCAGGACTAAAAAAAAGGAGGAAAAATGATCTGGCACAACTTGAAGTAGCATGGTAAATAAATAACCTGGTACCAGAACAAAACAGGTCACCAATAATGTTCGCACATCAAATGAAATGTTAAGTGGGCTTGAATTCAAATCTCAATGCTGAAACGAGCTACTCACAGTGCTTAATCAATGACTAAAGTTACATTTGCCCTTCTTGACTTAGCCTAATTGAGTTTAGGCAAAATATCTATCACTCCTAGTGGTTGACTGTGGTATAGGTGATGGAAGCCTGAATCAAATGCCTTCAGTTTTGTAATGAAATTGAAAAAGTATAAACATTAAACATAATGTTAAGCCAAAATTAGATTTTTATTTGATTTTCTTCTTAGGGGTCCGGCACCCAAGGTGACTGTCCGGTAAAACTCTGGCCCTCTGACAAATATAGTTAATGACCCCTGCTCTAGATAGATAATTACTTGAATTAAACTGTCATAGAATTTACTGTATATGGTTGCTGTGGTACAACACAACTATAGTAATAAACAAATAATACAATAGGCAAAATTTTTCAACACTATGGCCACGTTTACGCTAATATGTTTTAGTTTTAAAACAGCGATTAAAGCAATCCATGTGTACACACCTGCGTTTCACCTAGCGTTTCTGAAAAGATCTCCGTCCACACTACACTGCTAAAAAACGCACATTATGTGACCACACACACACACACTGGTATGCACTGCAGCGTATGCGGACGTCTGAGCACCAAGCAGTCAGCGGGTGCTTTGAGCACACCTCCCCAGGTAAGAGCAGCGCACGTCGAACAGTTCATCAAGGATCTACCGCTGGATCTCATCTCACTATAGTTGTTAAACATGATATTTAATTCATCTTGTCTCTATAACGACTCTTTAGTCTTTTGAATCTATTAGGTTTTGGCTAAGTGCAAAGATAAATTCATATATAATTTATGTAACACTGATTCTGCACATTTGACTGCTTGCCTTTATTTCCTGTATTGTATTATTGATTGCTAAACTGATATTCAGCAAAAAAACAAAAAAAAAACAGGGTTTGTTTCACATTTTTCAATGAAAACGAAAGGAGGCAGTTTTGTTATAGGCTTCGTTTTTGTTGTTAATATGCATACAGTGAAGATGGCGGTCAGATAAATATGTAGCTACAAGATGCCTCAACATTTCAGGTGTCTGTCAAGCTGTTAATATCAAAATGAAAATAGTCAGTTCTTCATATAATTTTATTGTTAAGATGTGATGTTATAAAGTAGCCTACACAGATTTCCACGACATGTCCTCTGAAGTTTGTTTTCCATATCAATCTTGCGAAGTCTGAACTTACAAGGAGAGGATGCAAGACTGAACTTTGTGTATTTAATATTGAGGAAAAAGCCCCAATCAAATATCTGCAGCCCCACCTCCGTTTTTAATGTTTCTGTTTTCCCCCATCCACACTGACACAGAGCAACAGTGTTTTAAAACCAAAACAGCCTCTCTAGCGTTTTCAAAACGCTCTGTTTTTGGGGTTCGAAAATGATGTGGTAGTGTGGACGAAAGGCATAACCATAGCAACAGTTATGCGTTTTAAAACTAAAACGTATTAGTGTAAACAGGGCCTATAATTATACACCATCACAATGCACCACAGTTAATACTAACGTTACAGTATTTATTACAGTTTATTAGTTTACTATACTACAGTATTCTGTAGCATTCATTAACAATGAGTTGTACTATACATTATACACTTTACTACAGTGTGGCTCAAAAACATATTTATTATAAATTACTATACTTTTTTCATGTGAATAACGTTATATATTCCAGACATCCGTATGCACAAAAATACAGATAAAAGCATACAAAAGCGTTCACGCATAGTCTAAATTATTTTCATTCATTTATTTTTTAGTGGACGGGTAAACAGTTCTGCACAATATAACAGCATAGTTTCTATTTTTGCTCGGAGGGGTTGCATTTCTTTTTTGTTCAGTCGATGAATTTACCATAAACATTCACCACTGCTGCGCATTTCGATGTTCACGTTACAGTTGTGTATTCCACCAAAAAGCCGGTAAAGACATGGATTAAAGCAAAACAAGATTGAGATTTCATTGCAGCAATTGCATGGCAGGGTAAGTTGCTCCCCTGGACTTAGTATAAGTGTGGTGGTGTTTGTATCTGATTTTTATATAACACATTAACATATAATACACAGAGCTAGGCCTATACAGGGAGCGCAGAATTATTAGGCAAGTTGTATTTTTGAGGATTAATTTTATTATTGAACAACAGCCATGTTTTCAATGTACCCAAAAAGCTCATTAATATCAAAGCTGAATATTTTTGGAAGTAGTTTTTAGTTTGTTTTTAGTTTGAGCTATTTTAGGAGGATATCTGTGTGTGCAGGTGACTTTTATTGTGCATAATTATAAGGCAACTTAACAAAAAACAAATATATACCCATTTCAATTATTTATTTTCACCAGTGAAACCAATTTAACATCTCAACATTCACAAATATACATTTCTGACATTAAAAAACAAAACAAAAACAAATCAGTGACCAATATAGCCACCTTTCTTTGCAAGGACACTCAAAAGCCTGCCATCCATGGATTCTGTCAGTGTTTTGATCTGTTTACCATCAACATTGCGTGCAGCAGCAACCACAGCCTCTCAGACACTGTTCAGAGAGGTGTACTGTTTTCCCTCCTTGTAAATCTCAAAGAAAAGGCCCCACAAGCTCATCTTTGATGATACCAGCCCAAACCAGTACTCCACCTCCACCTTGCTGGCATCTGAGTCGGACTGGAGCTCTTTGCCCTTTACCGATCCAGCCACGGGCCCATCCATCTGGCCCATCAAGACTCACTCCCATTTCATCAGTCCAACCTTAGAAAAATCAGTCTTGAGATATTTCTTGGCCCAGTCTTGACGTTTCAGCTTGTGTGTCTTGTTCAGTGGTGGTCGTTTTTCAGCCTTTCTTACCTTGACCATGTCTCTGAGTATTGCACACCTTGTGCTTTTGGGCACTCCAGTGATGTTGCAGCTCTGAAATATGGCAAAACTGGTGGCAAGTAGCATCTTGGCAGCTGCACGCTTGACTTTTCTCAGTTCATGGGCAGTTATTTTGGGCCTTGGTTTTTCCACACGCCTCTTGCGACCCTGTTGACTATTTTGAATGAAACGCTTGATTGTCCGATGATCACACTTCAGAAGCTTGGCAATTTTAAGAGTGCTGCATCCCTCTGCAAGATATCTCACTATTTTTGACTTTTCAGAGCCTGTCAAGTCCTTCTTTTGACCCATTTTGCCAAAGGAAAGGAAGTTGCCTAATAATTATGCACACCTGATATAGGGTGTTGATGTCATTAGACCACACTCCTTCTCATTACAGAGATGCACATCACCTAATATGCTTAATAAGCTTTCGAGCCTATACAGCTTGGAGTAAGACAACATGCATAAAGAGGATGATGTGGTCAAAATACTCATTTGCCTAATAATTCTGCACTCCCTGTAAATAATCTTTAATAGTGCTGTCAAATGAATCATAGTGTTCAAAAAACACATTTTTTTTTATTTTTTTATTTCAATACATGTTTGTACACATGTATTGAAATAAATGTTGCTGCCTTCTGTTTTTAAGACAGTTTCATAAACTGTCTCCCCTTTATGAGCAAAAGCTTTTGGAATTCTATAAAAGCTGTTTATCATTTCCTATTTTGGCCAATTAAAATGACTATAATCAACATAAAACATAAACATTTTGATGTTCTGATAGTGGTGGTTGGTAGATTGGATATGGTTGCGCCCGGAAGTTAATGATAATTATTTATATTATTTATTAAATTTCCCATTTATTGTATTTTATTAATGTCTACCCTTACCCAAACCCTAAACCCAACCATCACAGTAATGTAAAACAGTAGTAGTACCAAGTATTATTTATGTTATCTATGAAATTACCCAATAAATAGTATTTTTAACGCCTATCACCACCCCAACCCTAAATCCAACTGTCACAGTAATGTAAAAACAGTAGTAGTACCGAGAATTACTTATGTTATCTACTAAATTACCCAATAAATTGTATTTTTTAACATCTACCCTCACCCCAACGCTAAACCCAACCGTCACAGTAATGTAAACATATTAATTATTGTTATATAGTGTCATAAAAATGCAGCTATATTGATATGCATATCACACTACCGGCCAGCTGCATATCCGATCTAGACTTCACCTCTGATAGTGATTCCTATGTAGAAGAATCACTTCCTCCCCTCCATCTGAATTCACATGGCGTCATCAATGATGTCATAAGAAAACAACCTATCCCAGATCTATAAAGAGCCAAAATGAGCCAATGTTGGTTGAGCATATTCATCTCTTGTCCACCAGATATACAATACAGGAACTAAAGCAAAACTAACTGGCACAAACCAGTCTCAGTCTATAGAGTAGGTAATTAAAAAGTCAAGAGTTAGACAGTAACATGAGAAGAACAGGGCTTTCGTCTGTACCTGTTCATGAATGAGCGGGAGGAGGAAAAGTTCGAGTAAAACAGAGAAAAATGTAAGTAATAAAACACATGGGGAGCTTTAGAGAGAGATTAGAGCGAGGTGGGATTGACCGCAGGTTTGAGGCGGGAGACACTGGAGAACAAAATATGTGTCAGCCTGGATGTGGAAGTCACTGTGAAGGATGAGCAAAGCGCAGGCTTCTGGGAAAAGCCTGAGTAAAGTATTCGCAGTTCACATCCAAAAACCACAAACTGCAGGAGTGAGTGACGTTCACACCGCTGTCACTGAATCAGCGGCTGATCAGCTGCTGGCTGTGAGAGAACACTTCTGCTGTTTTGATGACGTACCACCAATACAGCATATTACAAATGTTTAGTCAACAGTTTGGGATTAGTGGGGTTTCTTTTTTTATTTTTCAAAAATTAAATATGTTTATCTGTTTTTTTAAAGAAATGAACACTTTATTAGGTTTATTTTTTATTATTATCATTTCTGCAGGATTTACCAAGTCAAATTTAAAGCTTCTTAAAGGTCTCATGAAATTAAAATAAAGGTTTTTTAGATGTTAATATCAGTATTGTTAGTTTTTAAAATATCTATAAGTTAGTTTGCTTCAAAACAGTGACAGAATTCACATTTAGAAGATATAAACTTGATATAAACACGTGAAGCTTGCAGTTTGTCATTTCCTCTTAAATCGATCAACAGTTCTATTCACATCACCTCATACTTCAGTTTAATCATAAACCTCATACTCATCAAATCATAGCCAATCAAATGCTCTCTAGTGTCTGACATGCCCCGCCCCATTCAAGATGCTTCTCATTTGCTTTTCATTTGATGCGTGTGATCTCAATCACTCACAACTGCAGAGCGAATTTTTAAAAGGGGAGGAGCTACTCTATGTGCTGCCCTCTCTTCATGTGTCAGTTGAGATTACATCAACATCGAATAAAAATGCACATTTCAAAGCACTTCATGGGACCTTTAATACAGTTATGTTTAAAATTTCCGACTTATACAGGACTTATAAAGTGATGTCAAAACAAGCAAACTCTAGTTCAGGGGTGCCCAAACTTTTTCTTATGAAGGGCCAAAAACCAAACTTGATTGAGGGCTGTGTGCCAAAGTTGAATATACCAAATTGTATTACATTAAATTTGCCATGGGTAATTTCCTAATTTATTTGATAAGATTTAAAAATGACTAAAAGCATTGCTTTAGGGTTGCCTTCTTGCTGTGAGGTAACCACTAAAGCCTGGTTTATACTCAACGTGTCTGCTAGTTTGCTTGAGTGCGCACGGCGAACGTGACGTCATCACAGTGTTATCAGAAGTTCGCTTTGGGTGCGCGCGGCATCATTTCGGCTGGCGGTGCGCATGCCATATTTTGAGACTCTGCGAACAATTTACGCAAAGCTGCGTTGATTTGAGTTAAATATGAACCACTTTGAAGAGATTTTGTCTGAAACAGTACGACTGTACAAACATCTTTATGATCCGTGATCATAGAGATAACCAGATGAACAATAATTCTTGGCTAGAAATCGCAACAGTAGTGGGAAAGGAGAAAAGTTTTTGGTAAAAGGTTTGGAAAAACCTGAGAGATTGTTAAAGCCAAAAGAGGCCATGGCAAAAGTGGAGACCCAGGTACACAATTACAAAAATATGTTTTTCACCATTCATAGGTTTTACACTGATGTATATATTACAATTTTTAATTGAAAACATTTAATAGCTACAAAACTATAATTAAGGAACAAATAATTTATTTGATAACTTGAAAGGAATATTTGAACCTTTTTGGTTTACAAAATACTAATGCCCTGTTTTTTCTAGGACCATTATTGCCTTTTAGCATTTTAGAACCTTTTAGCATAAGTATAGGACAGAAACTAGCCAGGCAGTAAAGTGTGAATTGTCATGCGAGCTAAATAAAAAAAAAAACATCTGTATTTTTAAGTGTGCTTTTTTTGCCTTTATTCTTGCCATAATAAAAAATATATTTGTAGAGCAGCCCATGCTCTGTTGTCATTAATATTTTAACAAACTTAAATAGGTTAAACTGTCCGAGATATAAACAAAAGCAAGTGATGCATCAAATTTTACAAAAAAAAATCTTGAATGGTTATAAAGATCCTTAAAATCATTAAAATAATTTATAAAAACAATAAAAATACTTTGCTTAAAAATCTTGAATGATATTAATGATATGACGTAGTTCATAACTTCCTACTTCTCTGTTTATCCATCTGACTTTACGGTCAGTTTCTTTTGACCGCCCTCTGTCGTTTTAAAGAATATCATAATGGCAAACGCAGCAAGTATAAAAGCCTTGTCCGTTTCGCGAGGTGTGCGCGCAGTGAGTGGAGGTGCACAATGCGGCACCAGGTGATAGTATAAATCCAGCTTAAGCCACCACTGCTAACCTCAGAGTCACCGTGTCGGCCTGTGTTTGGCAAGAACTGACAAAATTCCAGTGTTTGCTGCCACCAGAGGCTTCAATGAAGCTGCAGAAACTGTTATAAAAACACGCCTCTGGACCGAGCCCTTCCCCCTGAAGTCTTTAGTGATCAATGATTGGCTCTTTTAAGGTGGGGCTTCCTTCACTAGAGCATGCATATCCGCCATTACATTTTTCCCCATTCAAAACTACATGAATGACACGTCTTGTTCATTTTATAGTCTTTGACACTGTTCAAACCTGCCTTTGGCATCATCACTTGCAATGCGTAAAAAGACTGGACTTACTAAATCTACCAATCACAGTTAAGGGCATTTTTAAATATATTTTATAACAAAGCAGAATAACACATGAGATACACATGTCACCAAACGTCTGCTCAGTGGTCTGTAAATGACTGTTTTCATGTGTGAATGCGCGACCGCAAAATCTAATGAGGCTCCTAAATCATCACCTCTTCTGTTCTGCTTTAATTGACTCTCTTTCAAGGGGAAAGTGTTAAAAGCTCCAACATTAGGTCTGTTTTATTTGTCCACACAAGCCTGAGCCTGCCTTAAACTCGCAAACATCACAGCTGAAAGCAAAGGAGCAAACACTTCAGCAGTCAGACAGTAAAAGCAGTCAATGATATCAAGATTAAAATGCATGCTTTGTAGCTACTGAGAAAAAGAGTGACGTGGATACCATTAACTTTTTATTTTATGAACAGAAACTACGTCATCAGTATGATTTGCTCATGTTTTGAAGAGACGCTTATTCTGCTCACAGTAACAAAATGGGGTAATTTTGTGAAATATTAAAACAACAGTTTTCTCATTGCATGCAGTTTGAAATTGTATTTATTTCTAAGATCGAACAGTTTTCAGTGTCATATGATCCTGCAGAAATCATTACAATGATTATTAGCTGCTCAAGATTAAACATTGATTATTATTATTATTATTATTATTATTAGTGTTGAAAACTATTGTGCCGTTTCACATTTTTTAAGGAAAATAATTTAATAAAAAAAATGCATACACTTTTATTCAGGATACTTTAAATCATTCAAGAGTGAAATTAAAACATATAAAACATAAAAATAATTCGATTTCAAATAAATATGATAAATATAAATACGATACTACCATACGATATGATACTAAGAATCCTAAAAAGCAAATTTTTAAAATTAAAATTTTTGCTTTTATGACTTCTAGGCTGGATAACTGTAATGCTCTGTTTGCTGGTTGCCCAGCATCCTCTATTAACAAACTTCAGCTAGTACAAAATGCAGCTGCCAGAGTTCTTACCAGGTCTAGAAAATATGATCATATCACCCCAATTTTATCCTCCTTAAACTGGCTGCCTGTTAAGTTCCATATTGATTTAAAACTATTACTTCTTACCTATAAAGCTTTAAATAATCTAGCTTCTGTTTATTAACCAACCTCCTGTCTTGCTACAATCCAACCCGCTCTTTAAGATCTCAAAACTTAATCAAAACTAGAATAGCAAAGTCGAGTAAAGGAGGTCGAGCCTTCTCATTTATGGCCCCTAAACTCTGGAATAGCCTTCCTGATAATGTCCGAGGCTTAGACACACTCTCGCAGTTCAAAACTAGATTAAAGACCTTTCTTTTTAGTAAAGCATACACTTAATGCATCACATAGCGGTATGATGCATAAATGTGCTCCACGCATCTCGTTTATATACACTATGAACTGCAGCTACACTAATTATTCTCTTTATTCTCCATTTCCACCTGGGGATACTCATCTCGAGGCCCCCAGAGATTATGCAGTGCCACTGATGCGATTCAAAACCTGTGAAGAGATGATCCCAAGGTTTACACAATCCTGAACCAGGCTGTATCCTGAGCAGCTGCTGTGGTGGTCATGGAGGAGTAGAGAGCATGTGTCTGAATCCAGTGAGACTCCAGGGACAGACGAGTCTTCGCTGACGTCCAGCTTCTCTAGCCTCCTGCGCCTAGACTGCAGCTCTGCACAAGATGTTTGGCCATAGGAGAAATGGTCGTACCCAACTGAGCCTGGTTTCTCTCAAGGTTTTTTATCCTTCACTTTTGCCAATTGGTGAATGTTTTTCCTTGGCGCTGTTGCCACTGGCTTGCATAGTTCGGGACTTGTAGAGCTGCACATCTATGGGTTTCCTCTTCAGTGTTTCGACTCTCAGCAGTGAATATTAAACCACACTGAACTAAACTGAACAGAACTTAAACTCTGAAAACAATTATAGAGTACCAATAATAATTTATCATAATATTACAGCAAATATATTATAATGATTCTGAAGATTTATGTGACACTGAACATCTTTATCGTACATTTTTGATAATACAATATGTTATGGTAACACTACACACTATGAATGATTTATTAAGCATTAGCAAATAGTGAATTTATTATTTGTTAAGCATTAACTCTACATTAAAAGACGCTTATTTTAGCAGATATAAATGCTGTTCTTGACTTATAAGCACATTTAAAATGTTTAAAACATTTAAAACATCTTTGTAGTATTTTTTCTACATTGTTTTTAACACCTTTATTACTCCTTTTTCACAATTTTTAAACAAAAAACATTCATAACATATATATTTTTAAACATTATAACATTTTAAATTTTCACTTCTGATCAAATTTTTGCATTGCTGTATAGGTTTTAAAAACATTTATACAACAGTATTTCAACTGAAGACGCAGCTGAATTTTGTCTTTCTGTGTGCAATATAGATTACATTTTTACTGCATTAATAATTCACTCTTAATCCTATAAAATAAGCGAGGTTACACTTGACGTCCCACAGAAGCAACTCTACAATGCTCTGAGACGAAACTCTAAGTGCGAACGTGTTTACAAAGCGCTGACCTTGTTTCACAAGCAATGCCACCTGTAACAGAGAGGAAGGGACAAAGTCAGACTGATAAGCCTCATTAACAACTGATCTCACTGTACGAGTATCACTGCAGACTGGAGAAAAGCACACCCTCTAACATAAACATATATAAAACAGCACACACACACAGAGCTCTTATCAATCATGAGGCGCAGACGTGCAGATCTGTTTATCCACACACTGCACAGGGTTGCTATGAGGCAGGGAAAACCCGCATTTAATTGGCCACGAGCTCCATGTTTTTAAGTGTAAGATTGCAGCTGTTTTGGATGCACTTTTTCCTTTGGGATCCATCTGTCTGTCTGAGCTCGGAGTATGCAGTCTGTGTGTCTAGTCTATACGTCTGTCTGTCTGTCTTCAGTGATAGATTGATAGATGGATTCATCGACACCCATGCTGAATGCAAGCCAAAGGAGTAAAACCTGAATGAACACCAGACTCAAACTAAAACATAATAGTATTTATATTTAAATACTAGATTGTAGCTAGATTGTAGATTGTGGCATTTATTCAGGGGCAGTATGGTGACTAAGTGGTTAGCATGTTTGCCTCACATTAAGAAGGTCACTAGTTGTTCCATGAGCACTAAATATAATACCAAATCAAGCAAATTTTTGCTTAAATTGACGCAGATTTCCCACATATTTTGGTAGTTTGGACAACATTTAAATTCCCACCTCATCATCTGCAGTTTTACATTCATCAGTTCAGTTTTATTATCATTCAATTGAAAGTTGCTTTGGACTAAAGCGTCTGTTAAATGACAATGTAAATCAAAACCATTAGAGTATTTGCAAATATAATGTTGATATAAATATAAATATAACCGTTGATTTGTCAATACACGTTTCTTGTCTAGAGTGCGATCTATGTTATGTGAACATATTAAACTGACATTCAAAGCCTGTTTGAACTAGGCCACATGAGTTGCATAAATCGATAAACTTCTTTATATTGTATATATGCATCTGTCAACATAAGCATAGCCTTCTTTCTCTCTCTCTCACAATATATTTTTGTATTTTTAGTCACAAAAATGACTGATATTAATTTAATCCCAAGTCCTCATACTTTGGAAGTGCATCTAAAGTTGAAAAATTCTATGCTGCACCGCATTGCCCAGCAGTGTTTATTTAATTCAATTCAATTCATCTTTATTTGTATAACGCTTTTACAATGTGGATTGTGCCAAAGCAGCTTCACATTATTATTACAAGATTATAGTGAATTGAAAGTGTCAGTTCAGTTTTCAGAGTTTAAGTTCAGTTCAGTTTAGTTCAGTTCAGGCCAGTGTGGTTTAATATTTACTGCTGAGAGTCCAAACACTGAAGTTTAATCCATCGATGCGCAGCTCTATAAGCCCCGAACCATGCAAGCCAGGGGCAACAGCGGCGAGGAAAAAACTTCACCAATCGGTGTAAGTGAAGGATAAAAACCTCGAGAGAAACCAGGCATGATAGTTTAGCGTACAGGTTTCACGCTCCCAGCTGGAAAGCACTGTGCTATGAAACCCATTCATTTCAATGGCTTGTGCTGTGCATGGTGTGGTTTGTTGCTGCACCAACGAAATTGCAAGAGCAGCAGAGCACATTGTCGACTAGCACTACGGTCAAATTTCAAGTTAGCTCAATATTCTGTTCTGTGGGTATTCCACTCATGAACACCAAATTTATCTATGCATAAACTGCACATGCTCACCGGAATAGCTGAATCTGCTCAAATAATAATGTTTCTGACAGGACATTTCTATGTAGTATATTTGTTCCTACTACTTGCAATTATACTGTCAAGGCAACACAATAAAATATGTAGTTTTTTACGTGTTTATTTGAGTATAATTGTAATTATTTAGTTAAATTTAAAATACAAAAATATTATTATGTAATACAGGGGTAAGCAATCTTATTCACAGCATGGACCAGTGTGTGTGTTGATCATTTTGTTGGGGACCGGGAGGAAAGAGAGATGTATGCAACAACAGATAAAAACTGAAACTCGCCATAACATATATAGATATTTGTTTTACACTCATGCTGTAGTAGCTCAATCTTAGTAAACACAGGTTTGATGCCTGACTGTCGATGCCTACACGGTTTACTATACATTTCTTGAGCTTTATCCTGCTCCATTTTGAACCGGCTAAATACATTTGTTATTGTAAGTGTACATGGATAAGTAAATATTTTCATGATGAAATGTATTTTGTTTGAACTGTTTTAAAGGGCACCTAGTTTACCTTTTTCAAGATTTAAGGTAAGCCTTTTTTGTCTCCAGAATGTGTCTGCAAAGTTGCAGCTCAAAACACACATCAGATTATTTATTATACCTTTCAGAATAATAGATTTTCTTCTCTGAACCACCATGTAGCTGTTTTTGTGGCCTGTGCCTTTAATGCTAGTTCTCCCTGCCCACCGTTTCCACGTGCCTGTCAGAGTGTGCCTCAATATCCGCCTTGGCTGTGTCAGATAAACAGCACAATGACATAAATGAAGAAAGCAGATTTCATGTAACATTTGTTAATGATTATTTGATGTATTTGTTGTGGTGTTACTTCAAGCCTTTGAGTCACACATAATGTCGCTACAAAGTTCATGCACACAGAGGACACACACATACACAAAGCGCGTGCATTCAACATTGCACTGTTTTTGCACTGCAAATGTGACAGGACACAGCTTAATATCCACTGCTTTTATTTTAGCAATTATCTTCTTTTATAATTGTACTGACATGCAGCTGTGGTGATAAAGATGGTAAAACCGCTGTAATTCATTACAAACATGCACTGATTAAAAAATGTTTTAAACTTGTAAAACTCATTCTTGATCACATTTGATAATGATTGATGATTACAGAGAGCTGAACAGATCTTTTAATCCTGCTTGCTTTGTGCACGTCCTGTTTTGTTGATATGATTATACATGCTTCTATGGATGTTAATACATGGCTGTCGATCAATTTAGTGGGAGGGAAAACCACACTCTTACATCACGTTGCAATGGGCCTCAAAATGGGAGGGATTTGGATCCTATTTAAACATCAGGAATCAAAAAAAGGAGGCTTATTGTCTTTATATTACCCGAATATGACTGTGGACACACTATACCTACACACACTTCTGTCCAAACAGCTTACAAAAGATGATTTTCATCATAGGTGTCCTTTAAGTGTATGACTTACTACTCAAAATAAACAAATAAGTAATAAAATAGTGGTAATATTTATAAAAAAATAAATAATGTCAAATATAACATCTGTGTTTGTACCTGATTAGTGCCCTAATACAAAACTAAATGTTTAGAATTCTTGTAGTGGAGCGGAGAGGCGCTTCCAGTGTCAGTTTTGTGATGTACACAAATTTGAATATTGGTTCTTAAAGAGAAAACTCAAAATAAAGTGGGATCTCATATAGAGTAATTGCGCATTCTTTCGGCCCGGTAGAAACGTTTTCATGACCCGGTACTGGGTCCTGAAAATTTTTATAAAATAATAAAAAACTACGGACTACGGACAATTTAGCCTACCCAATTCACCTGTACCGCATGTCTTTGGACTGTGGGGGAAACCGGAGCACCCGGAGGAAACCCACGCGAACGCAGGGAGAACATGCAAACTCCACACAGAATCGCCAACTGACCCAGCCCAGCCGAGGTTCGATCCTGCGACCCAGCGACATTCTTGCTGTGAGGCGACAGCACTACCTACTGCGCCGCCAAGTGAATCAAATATTATTATTTTTGATTTTGGCCGTGAATTTGTTTTTGGTATTTATTTAATCTTTAACACAATGCAAACTCTTCCAGGCCTCAAATACAACTAGAGTGTTTGAGGATCAGACTGGCATTATGCAAAAGTCTTACAAATAAGTATGCTTGTTCTGGAAGTAAGATTCGATCCAAAGCTTTGAGAGACAAAAAAAAAACATTTATGTGCACTTACATCTTTGAAACTTTGCAGACCTTTTACAGTCACAAACAGCTACTTTATACATTGCATGAATTATAAAAGCTGAAAAAAGCCCATTAGGAGCACTTTAGTCAAGTTTGCATGAGGCAAGCTTCAGCATT
This sequence comes from Danio tinwini, assembly GCA_903798205.1. NCBI lineage: Eukaryota > Metazoa > Chordata > Actinopteri > Cypriniformes > Danionidae > Danio > Danio tinwini. The sequence goes on from CAIGQZ010016425.1 coordinate 480,615, forward strand.
AAAGTAACACCCTCAAAACAAGTTTTAGTGGAGTTCCAGGAAACAAACGACCTCATCCTACACACAACACACACACACACAGAAAAAAACACCTCACACGTTGAGGAAAGCCAGCTGAAGGAGAGAGCGGGCTTTACGGCAGGAAAAAGAAAGAATGCAGGAATGTTTGGGAGGGAGGAAAGACAGCAGAGAAACAGGCTTAGATGGAGGGAAGGAGAAACAATAGTAATAATTGTCAGTTTAAGACAGCAGAATCCACTGTTGAGCTGCACCACACAAAAGAAAAATCACAATGACAACAATGATATTAGAAGGAGAGAAAACAGAGACTTCATAGAGTCTCTTGATGAAACTTATGCACACAGATATGCAATTAAACAACAATATGAACTATTATCTTTCAACACAATGGCACGATTTCCACCTAGTATTAACATGCTCAAATTAATCTCATGGTTTCCTTGAGGCTGTTTTCTCTGAACTCTTTTACATGTGTACTCGATGTTACGCCCAATTAATATTGAATAATAGCCAACGCATGCTCAATACAAATACTTGCTTATTGTGAAACCCCCAAACATACTGCAGTTTGTTGGTAAAATGAACACTAGGGGGCAGTATGATGCCCACAACTTTTGTTCCTTTTCACTTTAATGATATTTATAGGGTCATTTTATCAACGGATTTTATTATGAAGGTATTTTCATGCAGTTCTTTGCAAAACACCAAATAAATACAGTGGTCTCTCGCTATAATGCGGTTCACGTTTCGTGGCCTCGCAGTTTCACTGATTTTTTTTGTGCAATTTAACATGCTTTTTTTTTTTACAGTGCATTGTGTTCTGCATCCTGATTGGCTGTAGACCATCTCCTTCATGCCGTGTCTCCTGTAAAGTATACAATGCGTTTAGCTTGCTAAATTTACATAAATCTTTGATCGCTAACAGACTCTGAAGAGCTGTACTGTATGTTTGTAAGTTTTCTCCCAACAAATACCACAATGTCGACGAAACATTCTACACCGTCAAAGGCACCCGCGGTAGCACCCAAAAGGCAGAGGAAGATGCTAACCATTGCACAAAAAGTTGGAATTCTGCACATACTAAAGGTAGAAGTTATGGGGCTGTGGTGCGCCATTACGGAATAAATAAATCTTCAGTTCGTATCATAAAGAAGGGAGGAAATAACATAAGGACAAATACAGCAATAAGTTTCAACAAAGATGCAAAAAAGGGCTGCAACTGTTCGCAACAAGATCATCGTAAGGATGATGTCTGTTTTAGCTTTATGGATCAGTGACTGTAAGAAAAATGTTAATGCCCGTCTGAGAAAAGTGTATAAAGTGTGTAGTGAGGGGTTTTACAGCCTTAAAACTTCTATAATAATTGTAAAAAATAAAGCTGACTATTTGGCAGAATTCACATATTGTGGATTATTTTTAGAACGTAACTTGCGCGATTAATGAGGAACCACTGTATCACAAAAACAACTTAATGGTGTCTATGGTTTGTAATCGACTATGTTTGCCTCACTTACCTATCTCCATACAGACCGTTTTTATAACACGGTTAGTTTGTGGTGTTAAACTTGTGCTGCAGAGGGCTCGGGTTCAAGTCCAGTGAAGTACGCTTCCACAAAATAGATAAAAGCAATGCAAAATCAATGTAAATCTATGTGGTCTCATTGCACTTTTTTCTTATGTTTGCTCTTGAAAACACTATTGATTGGGCTCCGCCTTCTTGTTGATGTTTACAATATGGACGTGTATCTGAAACGTACAACAAAACATACCCTAAGTAACATATTTTAGATTTACACAAATGTTGACAGTGCCCTCTAGTGGATCTGTCATATAAAATGTGCAATAAAACGTACCCGGAGCAATGTATTTTACATTTCACAAAAAAAAATCCTTAAACTTAATACCAAGTGCACAAAATGATCAAATTATCTTTACTCGGCAAGGATGCATTGAAATGCAACTTAATTAAGGTTCTGTTTTTCATACAAAAATAATGAATAAAACTGAAAATGTTTTCATGTTAAACATTAAGCACAAGTACTGTTTTCAAATTTGCTAATAAGAAATTCAATACATCATCTATTTACACATACAAATTATCTCTGAAGGCTCATTGTGTGTTAGGCATCAACTTTGTTTCAAAGGAATAAATGGCATATAATAATTTACAATAATATATTACACTATTTACTATTTTACTGTATAAATAAATAAATAATTAATTATATTAACTATAAATAAATAAATAAATAAATAAATAAATAAATAAATAAATAAATAAATAAATAAATAAATCAATGCTGTCTTTGTGAACATTAAATTCTTATTTCAAAATATAAATAAATAAATCTTACCAATCCAAAACTTTTGAACTTTGTTTTGTCGATTGCATTTCTCTTGAGGGATTTCTCCCAACATCTGAGCAATGTGATTTCCTTCTAGATCAGTAAGATATTGCAAAATGGAAAAATTTGATCAAAACTAACCGCCTGTGCACTTACATATTTGGCATGCATTATACAGTTAAAAAGTAACAGACTACGAAATTATGTCAAAAAGGCTCAATAAATCATTTAACCATAGAACTCCAGCAAGTGTTACACATGCACTGATGAAAATATCTTGGTGAGCCAAGTTTAAAAAGATTTTGCTACATACACTGTAAAAAATAATAAAAACAACAGCAACATCAGTATACAATATTATATTATATTATATTATATTATATTATATTATAATATATTATAATCTTAAAGGTGTAGTTTACCAAACTGTTTAACAGCCATTGACCTCCACTGTATTTTTGTACTATGAAAGTCAATGATTCCTGTAAACTATGATTTAAAGAACATTTAACGAAATATAGCTTTCTTTTCCTTCAAAATGCAAATGTCTGGGTGAACTACTGAACAGAGGTTAAAAAAAAAAAAAACACCAAACATCCCCAGTTGATTGATGACAATAACAACCTAACAACATATTTTAGTATGTTTTAAGTCTTAAAATGCATTATTTTATTAAATATATGTTTGGCAGATCGCTAAAAGATTACAAATACACCGGTATATGGACTACAAGTTCCAGTCATGCACTTCACTCACACACCTGGCCTAGATCCCCCATGATTGCTGTTCAAGCTGTTCAGGACTAATTACACAGACTATTTATTCACCTCTCAAACACACACACACACACACACACACACACACGCACACACACACACACACACACGCACACACACACACACACACACACCAGTTGCTGAGTCTTGTAGCTGTTTTTGTAAACATTACAACTTGTTTCCTTTGCCTTCTGACCACTCGCCTGTTATTTCTTTATGACTCTTCATTATCTGCATATACCCATTAGCCCCTGGGTTGACTGTTACCTGCCTGACCATTCTGTTTAATAAACCTGCGTTTGGATCCGCACTCCGTTGTCAGCGTCCCCTTCACTTTACAATATGCTAATTAGTATACATTTCTGAACATCATTCTCGACCTTCTCGATTTGAGGTGACAGTGCTAACCTCTAAGCCACCATGTTGCCCTCAAAATAATCATTAAAAATATTTTTTTCCTTTCTCTTAGAGTGAAAACAAAATTATAGGAAAAGCCAAACAGTGCAAAATCTCAAATCTGACAGGTGCATGAAAAAAATCTTAAAAAACAGCTTTAAATTTTGGTGATTTAAAACATGGTGTCTTCTTTTTTATCTATTGCTTTGAGATAAAGCATGAGCTGGCATTTCTTCAAGAGATTCATGCTTTTTGCACACCAGGAAAACAAAGGAAACCCTGACAGTGTTGACAGGACAGAGCCTCTGTGTTTCTCACGTTCACAAGGTCGAGCGTCTCACCCACATTCACTCGCACGAGCAATAAAAACAGTCAAAAGCAAAGCTCAGTGTCTGACATTTGCCAGGAAGTGCTGTCTGCTGGCGCTGTATTTCTGTGTTTGCAGCTGAGGAAAAGAAAGAGAGAGAGAGAGAGAGAGAGAGAGAGAGAGAGAGAGAGAGAGAGAGAGAGAAATGTGCTGGAAGAGAAAAGAGCAGCAGAAACAGCTCCTCTCTTTTGTCCAGTGTGAATGGGAAAAGCTGTTTACACTGTTCACAGGAGGAATGGAGGCCTGCAAACGCTGGAACTGCAGAAACTGAGCACTTTACGTAAGGACAGATGAGTCTTACACATAACAGAGAGCTGGACAGTGAAGTAATGGTGGATTGGTACATCTATTAAACAGGGAAGCGGAATTATAATATATTATACAATATAATGTTACAGGGCGAAACGGTGGCTCAGTGGTTAGAGTTGTCACCTCACAGCAAGAATGTCGCTGGTTCGAGTTCCGGCTGGGCCAGATGGCATTTCTGTGTGGAGTTTGCATGTTCTCTCCATGTTGGTGTGGGTTTCCTCCAGGTGCTCCGGTTTCCCCCCATTGAATAATAATATGATATATTGAATAAAATTATATATTGAATAATATTATGATATATTTAATAATAATATGATATATTGAATAACAATGTGATATATTGAATAATAATATGATATATTGAATAACAATGTGATATATTAAATAATAATATGATATATTGAAAAACAATGTGATATATTGAATAATAATATGATATATTGAATAATAATATAATATATATTGAATAATGTGATATATTGAACAATAATATGATGTATTGAATAAAATGTTATATTGAACAATGATATGATGTATTGAATAATATTATGATATATAGAATAATAATGTAATATATTGAATAAAATGAAATATTGAATAATAATATGATATATTAAAAATTAATATGATATATTGAATATTAATGTGATATATTGAATATTAATATGATATATTGAACAATAATGTGATGTATTGAATAATATGGTATATTGAATAATAATGTGATGTATTGAATAATAATGTGATATATTGAATAAAATGATATATTGAATAATAATATGATATATTGAATAATATGATATACTGAATAATAATGTGATATATTGAATAATAATATGATATATTGAATAAAATGATATATTGAATAATAATATAACATATTGAATAATAATATGATGTATTGAATATTAATATGATATATTGAACAATAATGTGATGTATTGAATAATATAGTATATTGAATAATAATGTGATATATTGAATAATAATGTGATATATTG
>CAIGQZ010016425.1:486626-501779 GCA_903798205.1 Danio tinwini
CTAGAGAAACAGCGACTCTCACAGGACACATGCTGCAACTGCAGGCCTACTGTGGTCTATTTACGTGCACTGTTTCCACTGGTTGCAGAATCAAGCTTATTTATTTATTTATCACATCTGCAAACATCTGCAAACAGTTTATATGGGCTGAATTTAAACAAGTGAAATTGAGCACTGTTCAACTTGTTTAAATTCAGTACATATACTTGTTTGTTGTTGTTTTTGTGTTTATTTGTATGGCTTTATATTAGAGAAACTTGTTCATGCTTTTATCAGCAGCAGGGTGGATTACTGTAACGGCCTCCTCACTGGCCTTCCCAAAAAAAACAGTCAGACAGTTGCAGCTCATCCAGAACGCTGCGGCCAGGATTCTGACCAAAAGCAGGAAATCAGAGCACATCACACCTGTCCTCAGGTCTCTACACTGGCTCCCAGTTACATTCAGAATAGATTTTAAGGTATTATTACTTGTCTATAAATCACTAAATGGTCTAGGACCTCAATACATTACAGATATGCTCACTGAATACAAACCTAATAGAACACTCAGATCTTTAGGATCATATAAACTAGAAATTCCAAGAGTTCAGTCAAAGCAGGGTGAATCGGCTTTCAGCTACTAACAGCACCCCCCACTGCTGGAATCAGCTTCCAGAAATGATCAGATGTGCTCCAACATTAGACACATTCAAATCAAGACTGAAAACACATCTGTTTAGCTGTGCCTTTACTAAATGAGCACTGTGCTACGTCCCACATATTGCACTATTATGTCTTTCTTTTTCTTTTTCCTGCTTTTATAACCTGTTTTAACAAATTTTTAAATCTGTTTTTATTCTTTTTTTTTTTGTTTTTAGTTTCTTACACTTGTCTCTTTTATTCCTGTTTATGTAAAGCACTTTGAATTGCCACTGTGTATGAAATGTGCTATATAAATAAACATGCCTTGCCTTATATCGGATTCATTGTATATCTGACATTTCTCAGTCAGTTTGTAAAAGATTACATTGGAACTGAGTTTAGGCTAAATTGTTTTTGAAAGGCAAATAAAATAAAAATATATATAAAATAAAATAAAAAATTCAGCCCATTTAAACTGTTTGCAACCACTTTAATAAAAAAGGAGTTAATCCAATGAATCTTTTTTTTTCATTTCTTTAAAGGCTATGGAATTTTGAACACAACTCCAGTCTGCTGACTCTTGGTCAAAATAAATAAGATTTGTGCATGGTTTATGATATCAACATAATTAAACAGTAAGCACACTCAATCAATGCCATGACACATGAATACATATATAAATGAGCAAATTAAAAAAAGAAATGAATATGAGAATAAGAAAATTACTACAATCAACTAAATCAAAATATGTAATCAATTAACTTAATAAAAATATAATAATAATATAAAATAAATATGCATTTATAAATTTGTAAATAAAACCTAAAATACAACAAAAAAATTGCTAAAATGAAATAAATGAAGAGTATAATTTATAAATAAAAAGGCAAAACTATAATAAATAAATAAATATCTAAAATAAAATATTGCATAAACTAAAGGTTTCAAAACAAATCAAAATTACAAAGAAAATTACAACAACAACAAAAATAACTAAAAGTTAAATAAAAATAAAGCTAAATAGAATACAAATCTAATAACAGCAGCTAACATTCATTCATTTTCCTTAGGCTTAGTGTCTTTATTTTGTTGGGGTCGCCACAGCAAAATGAACCGCCAACTATTCCAGCATATGTTTTACTCAGTGGATGCCCTTTCAGCTGCATGGGTGGAAAAACCCATACACACTCGTTCACACACACACACTCATACACTACAGCCAATTTAAATCATTTAATTCACCTACAGCGCATGTGTTTGGATTCATGGGGAAATCAGAGCACCCGGAGGAAACCAACACAGAGAGAGCATGCAAACTCCACACAGAAATGCCAACTGACCCAGCCGGGACTTGAACCAGCGACCTTTGGCTGTGAGGCGACAGTGCTAACCACTGAGGCACCATGTCACCCAACAGCTAACAAAATAATGAAAAACTGAATCTAAATTATTTTATCTCGATGCTAACCGGGAGTGAATCTAAATTATTTTGAGTAAAAACAACTAATACAAATATTTCCAAACCACATTAGAATACCATGTAATATGGGCACTTTTTGTACTAATTAGCTAAAGCATGCATTATTGGTTGTTGAAAGCATCATCGAGTTAGCTAAATACTTAATAAACAACGCACTAGTCAAAAGTGGAAGTGTAGAATTGAAGTTTGTGAATGAATGTGCAGTAATGCTCAGAATGTTCTATATAATTCTCAGATGACATTCATGACTAAACCATTAGGGAATGTGAAGTGTCATGTAAATGTTGCTCAATACATTTCTAAAACACCTTGTGCACGTTTTCATTTGTGATTCTCCTAAAGAGCCTATCTATCGGACAGACAGCTGGAGCTGGAGTGTGTGAGCAGATTATGAGGCAGATCAAAGTGTCAGAAGTCACCCACAACCTCCCCTGCAGACCACTTCATCAGGCTAATGCTTCATTCACACTATCACTAACTTTTGCCATTGGTGTTGATAGAAGATTTGATGGGCATTTCCACCTTAAGGTTGCTTAGGCAATGTTTATGAAGAATGTTCCAATTAAAATGGTTAATGTTATAATATTAATATATTATTAATAATATTGATAATTATGTACTCTCCTTTTTTTCCTCTTCTTTTATAGATTTTTTTCTTTTCCTGTAAGGAATGCGAAGTGCTTATTTGTAAAATGAAACTGTGCATGCTTGCTCTTGTTAATAAACCAAAAAAAGAATGATATTCACTGACAGTGAATGAGTTTTCTTGCTGCTAAATAATAATAATAATAATAATTTAATAAAAATACATAAAATTTCATATTATGTGACTTAATAATTTTTAAGGTATGTCAAAGAAATTATACACAAAATATATCCCCAAATTCATTGTCATTGCAAAATGTTTAATTATTTTAGTTCATTTACAAGCAACAAGCAGAGGACACTCTACAGTTTGACAAATATTGCTGCTTTTGGGCAACATAATGTACTTTTGAGGCTTTTTCAGTCGATAATGTAGTTGTTTAGATTGCAACTATGCAGTTTAATTATAAGGATAGTGCCTATTTTAAATATTTATAATTTCTGAGAGACAACGCATCAGCGGCCATTAGCCTGTCTTCGAGCAAAGATGGTTGATGATGTTCATCCACAAGATGGTGACAGAGATAGCATAATAAGCCCTAAGAGAAAACCAGCGTAGAAAACAGCTGATCAAATTATTATTAAACTGGTAATGACTTTATAAGTCAATCCCTCTCTTTTGTATGTTGCAGTGCTGTATTTAAACCACAGAATTGTAGTGTATTGAGTGTGAGATGGGACTCAGATATCAGGATTGTGTGTTGTGTTGGCAGAAAGAAAGAAGAAATGCCCGCATGTGTTTAGCTTTTTTCCTTATCGCAAACACAACAGCAATCTGGTAGTGATTCCACTGCATTTTTCGGGGTTAATTGTTGTGATAACCCGATTGCAACACATAAATATTGTAGACTGTAATAGACTGTAATATTGTAGGGGGATATCTTTAGATGGATGACATTTCATGTCACATTCAGCCTTACAATTTAAAGTGTGAGCAAAAGCAACTGTTTTGTCATCACTTTAGACATTATGCTAGAGAATCATTCAAATACTAGCTCTAAATTATGTTGGTAAATTAGTAACGGCTTCTGCTTTTCGGACGTCAACTGCAGATGTGAATGAATGGCGGAAGAAATTAGTTCCTAAACGAAAAGGGTTTTTAGACTCCGCGTGTTTGATTTTCTTTTTTTATATACACGATTGTCCCATTGAACTGTTGTATAAACGCAATATCACACTCGTAGCAGTGCGATATGGTTGTATATTACCACTGGTGGGACACTAAGGCACTCCTCCCACCAGTGCTGATATACAGCCATATCGCACTGCTACTTGATATTTAAAAAAATTTAAACTGCTTTAATTCTAGCCGAAATAAAGCAAATAAGACTTTTTCCAGAAGAAAAAATATTATCAGATTTACTGTGAAAATGTCCTTGCTTTGTTAAACATCATTTGGGAAATATAAAAAAAATAAAAAATTCAAAAGGGGGCTAATAATTCTGACTTCAACTGTATATATACATTAAAAACAAACCAAACATTTCTGGAGTCCCGATACCTTTGCGGTCTAGAGGATGAGAGAGCTCCAGGATTTCATCTAATATATCTTCATTTGTGTTCTGAAGATGAAAGAAAGTCTGAGGGGATTTAAACGACATGAGGATGAGTAATTAATAACAAAGTTTTCATTTTTGTGAAAACTAACCCTTTAAAATAACCACATTAGAAACAGTAAACATAGTAAAGTTTGTGTATTTTAAAATGTAAAAGCATTAAACGTATTAGGAGTCTCGATACCATTGCTGTATGGAGGACGAGAGAGCTCCAGGATTTCATCTAAAATATCTTCATTTGTGTTTTAAAGGCGAATGAAGGTCTGAGGGGTTTGAAACAACACGAGGGTGAGTAATTAAGAACAGAGTTTTCAATTTTGTGTGAACTAACCCTTAAAATATCAACAAGTAGACAAAGTAAACATAGTAGAAGTTGTGTATTTTAAAGTGAAAATGCACTAAATGTATCTGGAGAGTTCTGGAATTTTATCTAAAATATCTTCATTTGTGTTCTGAAGATGAACGAAAGTCTGAGGTGATTCAATTGACATGAGGTTGAGAAATTACTAACAGACTTTTATTTTTGTGTGAACTAACTCTTTAAATAAGCACAATCTGACATAATAAACTAGGGCTGCACAATATATCGTTTCAGCATCAATATCGCAATAGCCACATTGCAAGATATGCAATGTAGAGTCACAATCATAGTTGACCAAGGTCTACAGAACACCCTAAGGTAAGTTGAGATGGTGAGTTTAACCATAATAGAGTGAATTAATCATTATCATTTGGATGTGTTTTTAATGCATGTGACAATGAGAATTTCAAAACATTTGGGCTCAAAAAATTATGAAGTTTGAAGGTGTAACTAAGATTAATTATATTTAATTATTTATATGATTTATACAAATAAAAAAACGTACCATTTTGGACTTGTTTTTATTTCAAATATAGATTTTAAAAAGGAAAAATAAGATTATTTTACTTACCCCATTACCTCATTGGCAGATAGTTTATCTTGTGTTAAGGAAAAATGTTCTTTCTGAAGGAGAAAACAAAATATTTTTACTTTAAATTTATATATTTTTTGTTTTTTGGACTAGAAACGGGACAAAGCAAAATAAGAAAAGCATTTATCGAAGAAAAATAAAATATTGCAATATCAGATATTTTTCTATATCGTGCAGCCTTATAGTAAACATAGCAAAAGTTGTGTATTTTAAAACAAAAACCCACTAAACATATCTGAAGTCTCCGATTTGGGCGATAAGTGTTATGTCACCCGCAGCTTTCTAGTTTCCTCTGCCTAAAACAGACTGGGTGAAAATAAACCTGCTGTTAAAAGACATTGGCTGCATGTGTGGCCATCAGCAAGTCTGAGCTATTTTAAAAAGCACTCTTAAATGAAAGCTTGACGAACAGTGCTGTTCCAACACCAATATAAGAAATGCTGGCAGAAAGATCAGTGGTGATTCAATGACGACTGATTTAGTGGAGCTTTATCAACAAGTTCATTAATAATCAGATGCACTTTGTTGTGTCTAAAGATGTTCACTGTCCATCAGCACTGGGATATGAGAGCAAAGGCCAGAGGCTGCAGGGTCAGGGGTCAGAGGTCAAAGGCCAAAAGGGTCATTACTCGCTGCTTAATTGGTGGATTACCCCAGCTGCATGCTCTACTTTACACACACACACACACACTCACACACACAGGATTAGCTAAATATGAGGTGCTACAGGTATTTTTAAAAAACAATCTGAAATAAGTTTGAACAAAACAAGTACAATATACCAGGATGACTTAAACTGTTGTGATACATTCCATTCAATTCATGCTTATTTCTATAGCGCTTTTACAATGTAGATTGTGTCAAAGCAGCTTAACATAGAAGTTCTAGTACATTAAAACTGCCCCAGTCTAGTTTTCAGAGCTGAAGTTCAGTTTAGTTCAGTGTGGTTTAATTTTCACTGCTGAAAGTCCAAACACTGAAGAGCAAATCCATCGATGCGCAGCTCCACAAGGCCCAAACCAAGCAAGCCAGTGGCGACAGTAGGGAGGAACAAACTTTACCAATTGACGAAAGTGAAGGAAAAAACTTAAAGACTCAATACATTTTAGCAATACATATTCCAAAAACACCAATGCCAAATGTTTAGAAAGTATGATCGTTTACACCAAAACAAAATAGGTTGCTATAATTCTTTAAATAATTGAATACAAAAAAAATTTAATATTTAGTTTTTAATAATCATTTGTATCTGCTTTTACTGAACTTATATTTTTGATAAATATATAAGCTTAGAGCATGTTTAGAAAATATAATTATTTAAATAAATAAACTAAATTAAATAAATAAATAAACTAAGAAATAAATAGATTAAATAATAAAGTAATAGATTTTCCATGCTAGCACTGTACGATACTGAAAAAATCTGATATTGCAATATTTTATTTTTCTGCAATAAATATTGTGATATAAATAACGTTTCACAAGACAGTTTAAATAGCTGTATTTGAAATTAAATAACCACATTACAAAATAAATGCTTTTCTTACTTTTTGTCTTGTTTCCAGTCCAAATATAAAAAAAAATTTAGGGCATATTTTAGGGCATATACAAGTAAAAATATTGTTTTGTGTTCATCGTCAAAAGAATTGTCACAATTATAAGAGTTAACCTAAAGCAAGCTAAATTATCTGCCAGTAGGGTAAGTGAAATAATCTGGTTTTCCCTGAAATGTAGACATTTGGACTAGAAACAAGACAAAAATTCTAAGGCAAACTTTTTTTGCATAAATCATATAAGTTCTGTACAAATACAGTGATTAAATAAAATTGTGTAGCTTCTGGTCGACTATAATTCAGACTCAACATTGCATATCTTTGGGATGTGACCAACACATTGCGATATCGATGCTAAAACAATATATTGTGCAGCCCTATTCCATACCTTAAAAAAAACAACATTTATTTAATGCAAAATACAGTAATAGTTACAAAATTCAGAAATAGTATTCAACTAAACAAATATGAGTTTAATATATATGAGATCAATTTCAGACTGAATTAATAATTAGTGATAAATATAAAATGTAACAAAATTATGTTTAGAAAGTGTTATAATTTTTTTAATTAAAATACAATATCAATAAAATAAAAATAAAATAAACTGAAATAATAAAATAAAATTATAAAATTAAATTAAATACAAATTTAAATTTAATTAAATGTAAAAAAAATTATTTAAATATAAAATTAAATATAAAATTAAATTAAAAATTAAATTAAAAATTAAATTAAAAATTAAATTTAATTAAATTAAATAAAAAGTTAATAAAAAATAAAATAAAAAATAAAATACAATTGAAATAATAAAATAACAAAATAAAATGAAATAAAATAATAAAATAAAATTAAAATAAAAAAATAATTAAATAGTAAAATAAAATAAAATAAAAAATGAAATGAAATGAAATGAAATAATAAAAACAAAATATAATTGAATTAAATAATTAATTAAATTATAAAATAAAATTAAATAAAAATTTAAATTTAATTAAATGTAAAAAAGAAAATAAAATATAAAATAAAATAAAATATAAAATTTAATTTAATTAAAAATTGTATTAAAATTTTAATTAAATAAAAAGTAAATTAAAAATAAAATAAAAAATAAAACACAATTGAAATAATAAAATAACATAAAATAAAATAAAACAATTAAATTAAAATAAAAAAATTATAAATTAAATAGTAAAATAAAATAAAAAAACAAAATTAAATTAAATAATAAAAAACAAAATTAAATAAAACGAAATAAAATAATAAAATTAATTTAAATAAAAAAGTAATTAATTTCAAAATAAATGAAAATAAAATAATTGGTTTCATTCTTTTGAAATAATCCAGTTCTGTCATCAAGGTTGCATTTATTTGATAACATTCAATAATTGATGTAATAATTAAATATGTTTTAACATTCAATTATAATTGAATTGCCTCTTGTTAGTTATATGAAATAGTTAGATAGCAAGCAGGAAATGTTCATGGGCCAATGACATGACCACATTAAAACGGTCTACTATTATCAATACTTAAACAGGTTGTGCTCTATAATATCTTTATGAAATCACAGAGTGGCATGCTAAAAAAGCAATGTCTAAAGCCCAAACTTGTAACAGAGATATTTTGTAACATTATAAAAGTCTTCCGTGTCGCTTAAACCCACACTCCACATGAGCCGAAGCATGGGGCGTCAGGAAGTGTGTGACCCGTGTGTGTTTCTCCTTCAGACTGCATGTCTGCTCTGTACTGCTGATTTACTGCTCGACTGCAGTGTGTGTCGGACAGGCTTCAGCATGTGCTTTCATAAACTGATGTGACAGCCAAAGCCAGATAAATCAAAGTAATCCCTATAATCGTACCATAAAAAGGAAAAATCTTTGCTCATATATATAATGGAAACCTTTAGTTATCGTATTATAATTTATTGCTGGTACAAATGCAATTATAAAAGAGGAGCACAAGCAGAGACAAGCTGACGTGAACTAAAAAAATTATATCAATGCATCTTTAAAAAAAAGTCTAAATGTTTATCTGATTCACAACCAAACTTCATTAGGTTTTACATTTGGCCATTTAGCCGATGCTCCAAAACGACTTGCAATTAAGGAGGCATTCAGCAATTTTACAAGAAGAGACATTACACACAAAAAAAGTGCTAATTATACCAATAGTATGTGGATGCAGCCTTTAAGATGCAAGCTGAGATTGCATTTCTCAGAGATGCAACGTCAGAGACAATGCACATAATCTAGTGACATCACTGTGAAGGGTTAGGTTAGGTGAGCGCATTAGGGATACTTTCTGAGGTCAGATATAGTAATACAAGAGTGCCACAAAGTTGTGTTTCATCGCCTGCGCTTTTTGCTTTGTACACGAATGATTGCAGGAGCACACATTTTAATAATTATATTATGAAATATGCTGATGATACTGCCTTCTTCAGTCTTTTACACAAAAACATGGACCTATCATCCTACCACAGTGAAATCAATACTTTCATTCAGTGGTGTGATCAAAACTGTGGTGTGTTAAATATAAAAAAGACACAAGAAATGGTCCTTGGCCCACGAAGTGTATCTGAACATATGCCTGCGATCATCAAAAACGGAGTAATACAGCAGGTTACATCTTTCAAATACCTGGGGTTCTATATGGACAGTGTTTTTTTTTCTGGAGAACACACATTGACAGCTTGTCTACTACAGAGGCTTTATTTTTTAAGAAGGCTAAGAATGTATGGGGTGGGTAGCAATATCTTGCTTGTTTTTTACCGAGCTATGTTTGAAAGTCTTATTCGCTATGGAATCACAGTCTTGCTGTGATTTTTTCCAACATATAGTTGAAGACAAAATTGTCAGCCCTCCTGTGAAGTTTGAATTCTTGTTCAAATATTTACCAAAGCGTTAAATTGAACTATTTTCCTTTTTTTTCAATACTTTTAAAACACAATAGTTTTAATAACAAATTTCTAATAACTGATTTATTTTGTCTTTGCCGTATCCTAAAGTGAAAAATGTATCTGTGCAAGTTAATCCACTGAACAAAAAATATATGTTTTAGTAATCTTCAATCAAATTCTGACCATTTGCTTCCACATTCAAGATGTCCTCGCTAGGCATGGGCCAGTATAAGACGGTATAAGACGATATGATAACCTTGGATACAAATATCACGGTTTCACGGTATCACGGTATTGTGCTCAATGCTCTAAAATATATTATTTTTAAATGTCTGGGTAAAAACCAAAAACCTTTTTTCCTTTTGAAAACAAAATATTTAATTTTTTGAGAGATTTATGATATTTTGGAGCAGTAAAAATGTCAGGCTAAATAATTCAAATGAATCATTGACTTCAAATCAGAAAACACTGATTTCTTTATAATTTAAAACGGCATATTTGGATATTTCTAAAAAACTAAAAAAATATATATATCAATAAAAAAATCTTACAGATACCTTACGAACAGTATTACAGAAAATGTTGGTGGTATTAAAACCTTGACTTTTCCAAACCACGGTATACCTTGAAAACGGTTATTGTCCCAAGCCTAGTCCACGCTGCAGTCTGTAATTGATGTAGTGGACATTGAACCGCCCACTAAGGTAATGCCTATACTATTGTGAGGGTTGGATTTAGGGTAGGGGAAGGTGTAGAATGTACATCATCAAGCTGTGAGCTACAGTGAGGACTGTCTCTCCATATTTGAAGTTCTGTTGATATCAACATGAGAGCTTCTTTAGCAACTGTATAACAATATTCTTAACCATGCCCCTCTTACCATTAGTTTGCTATGAGGGAATGATGTGCAAAAGAAAGCCCCGCCCCCTACTCAATATTTTCATTCAGTCGGAAGTGCAATAACATACTGAAATAAAAGTCACAGCAACTTAAGGTTGACGCAGACTTTAAAGAGGGACCTGTGCAATACCCTGAAGATGTTTGACTGAGAAAAAAAAACTCTAGATATAAACGTTGTATTAAAGAGCAAATTAAACTTTAAAATGGAGCATTTTATTTATTTTTAAATGGTCAATACCTTAAGTCTATGTTTAAGTTTCAATACTCTAAACATGCTAAAAGATGCCCCTTTATCTTTCTATCACAGGACATTTCTGTTCTTTTAGGTGGGATTATGCTATTAGTAGATTTTAATAAAACATTTTTAAATTTTAGATTTTCATTCCAGTCAGTTTTTGCTTCTTAAGGGATTCAGGGAATTTGTGATGCATTTCTTACATTTTGTTGGTATTTCCCCTTCAAGCTACAGATAATTGTTTAATTAAACATGCAATTAATAAAGACTTTCTGGTGTTATTTTAGTTTTACTGTAGTTTTAATGTATTTTTGTCATTTAAATGTTGTAGCTTGTAGTTTTTAGTATGTCTGTTTAAACCATTTTTATTTTATGTTGCATTTTTTAATTGAGTGAAAGTATTTAAATGAGAAGTAATTTGTTGCTAAACAAACCAGGGTATATTTATTTTATTTTATTTCAATAAAACATTTACTATATTTCAACAAGTGACAAAAAAATAAAAAGAAAAATGTATTTATATTTTAAGTGATTTTATAGCTTTATTTTATCAAAATAATCCTGACCACCCGGCAACCACATAACAACCTCCTCCACACCCCTGAAAAAGACACTCAAGCACATCTTCTTCAGATGTTCTTGGATAAAAAAACAAGTGTCAGTTCGAAGAAATTACCTGCACGATTGACGACGGTATCTAGCATTCACACGTGCTGACAGACTGGAGACTCTCTAGAGACAAATCCATCCATCCACTGAAAATCGCTAACAAATTACACACACTTCAATCAGTCTGAATCCCTGACAGTATATTTGCTCATGTCATTGTTTTTTTTAAATACTATAAAATAAAAAAGTTCTACCAAATCCACCTTTAGTTTTCAACCAGAACTGCATTGGAAATTCAATATCTAGCGTTACACAAGCCTGACTGTCTACTTGAAAGGTCATTTTTAATAGTACTGTCTGGTCCGCAGGTGCATGAAACAGCTGTTCTCCACAATCACAGTGTGAAGTTTATATCAGATACGAGCAGGAAACCAGAGAGCCATTATGCTGAGAGCAGGTTAACATTATAAAGCAAAGCTGAACAGATGTGTTCATACATGATAAAGCTATGCGGCGTTATCAGCAGACATTTATCCTCCATCCAAACGGCTTTAAAATCGAACCAAACATGCTTTTACTTTATTCAGCCGCATTGTGTTACTCGTGACTTGCAGATGTGATTATGTTATACATTTAAAAAAAATTGTCGGCTTATCTGGCCAATTCTAGCAAGTATGACGTAAATGCTAACAGTTATTTGCATTTATAAAATGTTTCACATTGTGAAATGAATTTATATTTACATTACATTTAACCAAATCAAATCAAATCACTTTTATTGTCACATCATCAGCAGCACGTGTGCTATGATGAGTGAAAAGCTTAAATTCTTATTGAATTATACTGTATTGTTGTGTTGTATTGTATAGTATTGTATCGTACCATATTGCATCTTTTATTTAATGCCATGTCATAAATCATAAATTCTTATTGTATTGTATATTGTATTGTAACGTATCACGTTAAATCATATTGCATTGTTTCGTATTGTATCATACCAGTTTTATTGGCTATTTTCATGGCAAAAACTATTCAAAATAATACAATTTAGTAAATAAAATGAAAAAACATTTAAATAAACAAACAAGTTATATTACATCAGCTTATCTGACCAGTTCTAGCAAGTATGACGTAAACGCGATCAGTGAATTACTTCATGTGCGTGTTTACTTTTTATTTATATATTTACATTTAGAAAATGTAATTTTTTATATTACATTTAACCATAAATTCTTATTGTAACATAATGTACTGTATTGTATTTATTGTATCTTTTATTTAATGCTATGTTATAAATCATAAATTCTTATTGTAGTATATTATACTGTATCATATTGTATCTTATTGAATTGTACTGTACTTTACCGTACCATACCATACCTATCGTATACCATATCGTAAAGTATCAAATCAAATCAAACTGTATCACATTATATCGTATTGTATTGTATCATCTTCATGGCAAAAACTATTTAGTACAATGCAATATAGTAAATACAATTAAAAAAATCTAATAAAAACACAATTTATATTACATTGGCTTATCTGACAAATTCTAGCAAGTATGACATAAATGCGAATGGTGAATTACTTCGTGTGCATGTTTAGTTTTTATTTATTTATAAGCATTTACAAAATTGGAATGTTTCACATTGTGAAATTGATTTATATTTACAATACATTTACCCATAAAATCTTATTGTTTTATATTGAAGTGTGTTGTATTATATTGTATTGTATCGTATCATATCGCATCATATTGTATCTTTTATTTAATGCCATGTCCTAAACCACACAATTTTATTGTGTTACATTGTACCTTATCATATTGTATTGTACCGTACCATACTGTCACCTATCACATCAAATCAAATCGTATCATATTACGTCATAATATTATATCAAATTGTATTGTATCAGCTTCATTGGCCATCTTCACGGCAAAAACAATTCAGAAAAATACAATACAGTTAATACGATAAAAAATGTAAATAAACAAACAAACACAAGTTATTACATCTGCCTATATGACCAATTCTAGCAAGTATGACATAAATGCAAACTGTAAATTACTTTATGTGTGTTTAGTTTTTATTTAACTGTTTACATGTATGAAAACAGACATGTTTCACATTGTAAAATGAATTTATAATTGTATTACATTTTACCATAAATTTGTATTTTATCTTACTGTATTGTATAGTATAGTATCGTATCGTATCATATTGTATCTTTTGTTTAATGCCATGTCATAAATCATCTCAATCATATCGTTCTGTATCTTATCAAATCGTATCATATTCTATCATATTAGCTTAATTAGCTATCTTGATGACAAAAACTATTGAATATAATAAATATAATAAAACATTCAAATAAATGAACAAATACAAAGTATATTACATCGGCTTATCTGACCACTTCCAGCAAGTATGATGTAAATGCAAATTACTTTGCAGTTTGCATTTACTTTTTATTTATTTATTTTCAAAAACTTTCACCCTCTCATCTAGAAGTTGAGGTGTGTTTTTATTCCTTTCGGTGGCATTTTTGTCCACATTCATTTCCAATAACAATCACTTCATTCATTCATTCATTTTCTTTTCGGCTTAGTCCCTTTATTAATCCAGGGTCGCCACAGCGGAATGAACCGCCAACTTATCTAGCACGTGTTTTACGCAGCGGATGCCCTTCCAGCTGCAGCCCATCTCTGGGAAAACAATCACTTCAGTGTTTTTTTTTTTAGTAAATCATGAATACTCTTATTCAGGCAGTTTTATGTTACTCTTGGCTTCTTTCTTACAAGGAAAACATTATATTATATGGTAAACAATAAAAAGCCATATTGATATTTGTCAGATTAACTGTCCAATTCTAACAAGTATAACACACACACACACACACACACACAGTGAACTATTTTGTGTACGTGCAAAAATGTGTGTACCCAAAAGCACAGCACATCTTTTATGAGGGAATTTAAAAATAGAGAGAAATCTCTGTGTAAATACAGTAGGCGCTCAGTTCAGCGGTTCATTGCGGCTCCAGCACTCATTACTGCTGATTGGTGCCATTGTTTTTTTTTTCTAATTAAAACACAATGCGCTGTTGTTTGTAATGCTGTAGGAGAGGGAGAGTTGAGGCCACAGATAGGATGGTGTTTGTTCACATCGAAACATGATTTTCTAGAAATAACATGCATATTAAATAAAGCAATGTAAAGGAAATGGGATATAATTAAAATATTGGAAACAGTAAGTTAAACTTCACAAAACATGTCATGTTGGACCCTTAATCAAGTAACAAAAGCTGTAATATTGTAAGAGCTTTCATAATACTAGCTTTGATCAAATAAATGCAGCCTTGGTGACTTCTTTTAACAGCATTGAAATAACTTTTTTATTGGTAGTATATGCATAAAACACCACTTAGACTGTTTTATCTAATTTAATTTGACTAATTTAACATACTATTTAATATAATAAGTGTTATTGGTCGCTAGTTCGAGCCTCGGCTGGGTCAGTTGGCATTTCTGTGTGGAGTTAGCATGTTTGCATTTTCTCCGGTTTCCCCCACAACTCCAAAGACATGCGCTATAGGTGAATTGGGTAAGCTAAAATTGTCTGTAGTGTATGTGTGTGAATGAGTGTGTATGGGTGTTTCCCAGTGATGGGTTGCAGCTGGAAGGGCATCCGCTGC
>CAIGQZ010016425.1:502179-523478 GCA_903798205.1 Danio tinwini
ATATATATAGTCCTATTAAACTAAAAGCAAAACTAAACTTGGGAGAAAAAAAAGAAACCATGGCTATTTTTAACATGTAATGTAATTGAAATCTACAGACACAAATTAATAAAGTGCTATAAAAGAAAGACAAGAAAGAAATGTGCATTTTTGGATGGCTTCTTTGCATCAGAATTAAAAACACATTATAAAAAAGGCCAAAAAATGGACAGATGCATGAAAAGCAGTGTTTTTGCCTGCAGTGTCTCTCCTGAAATATGCCAGTGGGTTTATTCCTATGCCACCGTGAGGCATCTGCTTTCATTTGCCATGGCAATAAAACCACACAGGACCATAGAGAAACCCACAGGGTGGCCCTCGGGTGGGCTTTGCCACATGCCAGACACTCCCTTACAGGATCTGCCATTGAGCTGTAATGAACTCCAGCATCTGGCTTTGTGTCTCCAGTGATCATAACAAGAAGCTCTGACTGAATAATCAAGCAAACACTGTATGGCCTGCTCTACTACATATGGCTATATGTCTGATAGCCAGACAGATCTGTGCCACTGCTAACACTTGTGCTTACATTTGGATGCTTGTGACTCTTGGGTAACTTTAAATTACTATCATTTAAATGATGATTAATCATATCCAAGATAAAAGTTTCTATTTATATACTATATATGTGTGTACTGTTTGTATTTATGCATATATGTCTTAACACACACATGCTGTACATAAAATACAAATTTATAGAAAATAAATATATCAGCAATATCACACGAGTAGCAGTGCAATATGGCTGTATACTGGCACTGGTGGGAAGTGTGCGTTGACTCAAGGCCACAGGCTGAAAGCTTTAGTGTCCCACCAGTGACGATATACTGTGATTTCCCACTGCTACTTGTGTGATATTGCATTCAGACAACAGTTCGACGACATAATCATCTATATAAAAAAAAATAAAATAAAACATGGAGAGTGTCAAAAAACCTTTTATATAAGGAACTACTTTCTTCCACCATTCATTCACATCTGCAGCTGATAGTCAAAACAGCAGAAACTGTTGCTACTTCACCAACGTCACTTTAGAGCAGGTATTTGAATGATTCTCTAGCATAATATCTACAGTGATGACAAAACAGGTGATTTTGCTCACATTTTTAGATTATAAGGCTGAACGGCATGAAATGCCATTAGTCTGCAGAGATTTCACAGTATTTCTCTGTTCTCTGCAATCGGGAGATCACAATAATTAACCCTGAAAAAGCCAAAGCAAAGCAAACACTACCAGTTTCTGTGGTATAAATATAGCACTACAACATACAAAAGAGAAAGATCGACTTAGAATGCAACTTACCTGTTCTATAATGATTTGTTTGGCTGTAGTTTGAAACGCACACTGAAAAAAATTTTTAATTTTCTACCCGAAAGACGTATTATGCAATCTCTGTTGCCATCTTGTGGCAGAACATTAACCGTCTTTGCTCTGCTCAGTATGACAGTCTGGTGGCCGACAATGCACTGAATCTCTGAAATTATAAATATTTCTAATCGGCACTGTCCTTATAAATAAACTGCATAGTTGCAATTTAAACAACTACATTCTCGTCTAAAAAAAGCCAAAAATGTACATTATGTTGTCCAACAGCTGCAATATTTGTCAAACTGTAGTCCTCTGCTTGCCACTCGTGTGGGCAGAGTAATACACAAGGGTGAAGATGCATTACGAGTGCTGATATTACTTTAATATCTCACGGAGTGAGAAAAAGTCTCTGATGCTAAACAATTTTAATATATTTAATAAAATTTATTAAAAATAAAACACACAAAAATAAAACACATAAAAAATAAACACAATCTTTGCATTTATTTTTACATTTTACATTCATTCAAGCTTTAAAATTTAACCAAAATTATCTACCGTAAATTTAACTAAGGCTGCATTTATTTAATCTAAATTACAATGAAAAACATTATAATTTCTTTAAATCAATATGGCAAGGGCAATATAATGTTTAAAGTATTGGCATTCAATTTAGCTTAAAATGTTTTGTAACATACTGTAAAAATATGTCTTAAATGTTTCTTTTAATGAGACATTTAAAGGGTCATGAAACACATTTTTTGAGATGTTGACAGTCATATATATGTCTCACGTTCAGCACACATATCCAACACTATCAGCACATGTATATTTCACAAAAAAGTGAAAATTTGTTGTTTTTGCAAAATTTCGAGCAAATTCATTCTTCCGGTTTGAAAAATTATTTTGAAGCTACATCACGGCCATGAGATCCTTGTGTAAATTCCAGCGTGGAGATTGGATGTCTGTACCGGCGGGTACAACATGACATCTTTGAGCTTTTAGCATTAATTCATGAGAAAGACTTGGTTCAAACCAATCAGGTCGCTCTATTGTGAATGAGGCGCAACTTCATTAATAAGCATGAAAGCTTCAAAGACCTGTTACAGTGTTCAGATGGCAAAGAGACGGCACGTTGCCAACCGTAATTAAAATAAGTGGAAGTAAAGGAATTGTTTGAAGACATGGGTCATCAGTGTTGCGTTTATAAATGTGCCGCAATGAAGGTTTTGTTTTCATTTTCCCACAATAAGAGCACCAATGCGTGTGGACAAGTGTGGATTACAGTGGTCTGCTAATGCATGACAAAGATATGTTTGTAAGAAACATGTTTTACCGAAGAGCTTTTTGCATTTGCAAATGGTGAAATCCGGATTTGCCGCTCGTCTTTTTTTTAAAAAAAGACGCGGCTCCAGTTTGTGATGATTGTCCTGTCTCTACTGATTTGGTAAGTGTGTGATTAGTGTTCTTTGTTTATGTTTACTCAGATGAAAATGTTAGTTTTTATCGTCAGCAGTACTCTTTCAATTTTTAAAGATATACCCAAGTCAAAATGATTTAGTTACTAAGTTATAATATCACTACAATATTATGGACTGAAAGATCCTGTAAATGCTGCTCTCCGAATGTAAACATGTAAACATCTTAATCAAATATCACCGTTGTGTAGGATTTTCACCGCGTATGATTTTCACTGCATTTTGTGACATGATAATCTACAGTATACAGAGATGGCTGTTTGACGCTATTCTCTGCACCCACCGAGTCTCTGCACCGACCGAAAAATGCAGAGGTTTTTTTTTTTTCGTTCTCCCCTACAGTGTGCAGTATTGAATTCCATTAAAACTACACTCTTCCAGCAGTTCCTCGCATCCAATATCTCATTTGTCATGGGGGGGCATGCATGAAATGTTCCTGAATGAGAGAGAAAGTGCCAAACTGCAGTTAAAGTCGACAAATTAAAACTGAAACACCCAAAATCACATGACACTTGAGGAAATGTGAATAGCGTGACAATGATGTGATGATGTTAATCGAATTATTTGCTATAACATGTAAAACGGGATCATGAAAGTAACACTCAAAAAGTAACTCATGTAAACACCATAATCATATTATTGTCTTATTCAGATTAACGAAAATAATTTGATTACTGATGTCCATGTAAATGTAGTCACTGTTTTTCTCCCCTGTGTCTGTGTTGACGTTGTGAAAATCAGATGTAGTGCATGTGCATATAGTGCATACTGAAACTCCCCTTTTCATGCAAACCCTTCCCTCTTTCACCACTCGACACTCCCACCTAAACAAAGCTGGACTCACCCACTTTCCTGACTTTTTTCAAACTACATTTTATACATTTTATTTTACTACAAATTATAAATCATAATCACCCCATTTGGACATTGTATAAGACAGTCTATATTTAAATATATATAAATTTACTCAAAGAAATAACAAAAAATGTTTATCAGAGTTATTAAAGTGCATGCAGAGAAAAATCCAGACAGTTCTCAATGCATTAGCAACATGCCAGACAAGCACAACTTTATAAACCAATGAAACGATCCTGACATAATGTGATTTTCCTGTTATGTATCAGATACTGCAGAGTCATATTCGGCTGATATCTCAGTGTATGATGCTTTGACAGCACCACAGACACACATGCAGAACATTGGTAGGGCCGTCGCTAGGAGCCAAGATACTGTAACCATGGCAACGACATTAATGTTCTGCACAAATCTGAGTCAGAATTATGAAGTGAAAAACACGACAGCGTGACAAGAGGATGATGCACAGATAATCACTCTTCTCCAGCTCAATTTGCCTCTAGATCTGATAAATGTACTAATAACAGCCAATTTTGTCAATCTTAGAGGTCCTGTCAAATTCAAATAATGTTTTTTTAGATGTTAGTTTCCGTATGTTAGTTTTAAGGATATCTATAAGCTAGTGTGTTCCAAAACAGTGACAAAATTCACATTTACAAGATATAAAACTGATCTAATCATCCGAATCTTGCAGTTTTTCACTTCCGCCTAAAGCCCGGCTCACACTGTGCGATCTTTCATAATCCTAATCGATTGTAGCTTGTCAGAATGCACGAACATGGATCCTTATGTCACACTGTAAGATCTCAGCTGTCAGACTGAATGACAATGAAGACGCGAGTGCAGAGTTTGATGTCATCCATCTGTAAACCTTTCACTATCTCGCGTTGTGAAATGATTCCTCACAGCAAACGTAAACAATCTGTAGCTCTAATTTTGCACACATCGCAAAAAAAATGTTTTGACATTTTCCCGCGATCATTTAAATTGTTGCATGGATTGCATCATCAGGTTTGGCGCTCCTATTGGTTCTTGGATTGATGCTCATCGCAGCTGTTGTGACACTACAGGAAAGTGTCTGAAATCGCCTGATACTGCCAGAACTTCATCGAAGGAAAAATCTGATCACAATCGGCATTTCAAGAGTGCACACTTAGATGTTATTTGACAAATGTTAGCAGGTTTGACATGCTGTCCTGGGAAAGAACCCTGAGCTCGGAGATGATTGAGCCCAGGGCTCCCGCCTGGTTGATAGAGCATGTAAGGGGAGTACGAGATCAGGTGGTTCTCGAGAGCTCCCATTGGTAAAGGAAGAAATGGGGAGAAGGGGTGGATGGGGGGTTTCTTCTGAAAACAAACATAAGGAAGTAGCTTTTAGGCTACTTATAGTTAGTATGGATTAATCTGATTGGCTGACTAATGATCATATCACATGCTCCTCTCAAAATTAGATTGTGAAACTTCACTAAGCAGCATTAAGTCTGTTAACATGTCAAACCAACAGTCAAAGATCACAGATTGTAGCCTAAGATTTCAGGAATCTTTTAGGATTTTCCAAATTGGTCTCAGATGACAAAATTGTGGCGAAAATCTCACAGTGTAAAGCCTGGTTTATACTTCTGCGTCAAGTGATTGGCGTGACCCACGGCGCAAGCCTCGTGCGTAGCTGTGCATTTATACTTCTGCGCGCTGTTTCTGTTTCTCTGCAATACATTTCAGAAACGCTAGCTGGCAGTAGGTGTTTATGTTTCTTTTTGTCGAGTTTCTTCGCTGGTGTTCTGTTTTTTCTAAACACTTCCTTAATGTACAAGTGGCTCAAATTCGCTCATTTTGAGGCGAAACCAGCGGACGTGCAACAACTTTAATCATAAGGTAAACACAAAACAACAGTCTCGATCCGGAGCTCTTCACGGGACTCCACACTTGTAAACACTCGCTGCATCGGACACGCGGTTCTCACCTCCGCCCACACTCGTCATCGCTACCAAGCCGACCAATCACAGAGCTTGCGCTACGCGTACATGTTACATTTTTTGAGAGGTGCGAAAATTATTATTTTTTTCAACGTTGCCAACGGCCACGGCAAACGGCTATGCGTCCACACGTAGGCTGCGCCGTAGCATACGCAGAAGTATAAATACGCCTTAAGCAGGGCTTTAATTTATCAACAATGTTTTTGACGTCAGCTCATACTTCAGTTTCTCATCAAATCTTCTGGCCAATCAAATGCTCTCTGGTATCTGACATGCCCCGCCCCCTTCAAGAGACTTCTCATTTGCTTTTCATTTGATGCGCTTGAGCTCAACCACTTACACTGGCAGAGCTATGATAAAAATGAAACACTATTAGCTGCCTTTAATAAAGAGGAGGGCTACTATATGTCCCGCCCTCTCTTAATGTTTCAGTTGAGTTTACTTTGACTTTAGAATAAAAATGAAAATTTCAAAGCACTTAATGGGATGTTTAAAGGGATATTTCACCTAAAATTGAAAATGTACTATTTACTTACACTCAAGTTTAAAAAAACACAAAACCAGAAATTTTGTAAAAAGCTGTCAACATGTAACTATTAGCTGTGTCTTATTTAAGAGGCTGCATTCTCTGAAGGATGCATTCAAAGGGCGCTGCATCATTGCGGCGTGACGAAGGCTGTCTCATTTCAAAAAATGAAGGCTTCTTCAAATGCAGCCACAAAGTGCGTCCTTTGTTTCCCAGGTAATGAAGGATACAACCAGTGGATCCTTTGCAGCGTCTAACATCCCAAGATTTAATGCGCCCTGACAGGCAGGAGGTTTTTAAAAGAAAACTCCAGATTAAATGTATGAATGAAGTTTATTTTACTTGGATATCTAAACATGTGAATGAGAATGACATAAAAATCATTTTAAAGACAGTTTACATTTTTATGTGTTCATTTATGGCTCAAAGGAAATATATTTCCAGCTTCTGTAACTTTGTGTTGCCTACAGATTGCTTAAAGTAAGTTTTAAAATCACTTTGAAAATAAAGTCATTACATATTTTATTACCGCTTATCTGCTTGTTAAAGTGTGATGTTACGCGAAGCAGCTTCCAGGTCTAAGGTGGTAATATTGAACATTTACAATCCATCCAACAAGTCAAAGCGAACAAAATTGTCAATTCCTGATTAACTGAAAAATATCATCAGTATAAAACGAAATTTGCTGCAGTAGGAGAAGCTGCTTGAATCTTTTCTTCATTTAATAAATGACTTGTGCCTCAGAAGGCAATCCTGAGACAAAATGAATGCGCGGTTGTCATAAACTTGACAAAAAAGTGGTCATAAACAAATATTTTCTTAATTCAAATGAGTAGCGGCTTGACCTGGAAACAGTACTCCATATGTCACCGATACCTAGGCCCACACGGAATCTGAGCGCGCAGAATTTCGCAGATTTTCCACAGAATTCCGCAGATTTTTCGCCGATTATTAATTCTGTTTATTTACTTGAGTAAATGTGTGTAAATCTGAATTTATTCAGTTTTAAATTACACATATTTCACATATTAAGGTTTTAGTTATGAGACTCCCAAAATAATTCCGCATAAATACGCAGATTTTTACCAAAATTATGTGCAGAAATTGCAAAAAACATCCACAGATTCCGTCTGGCCCTACCGATACCTCATGGCTTCACAAGCGGAATAAGGGCAGCTGTTACAAAATCTGTTCTCTGTAGTCTAGATCATCTTATTTTTTTTAAATGCTCAGTTCGGCTTGTGTGGACTTCGAAGGGCTCACCTTTAAGTCTGCATTCTTTGGAGGATGCAGCCTCTGAAATAAGACACAGCTATTGTCCTCCATAGTAGGAAGAACAAATGCTATAAAAGACAATGGTTTCCTACATTCTTCAAAATATCTTCATTTATAAAATCTTCATCATAAAAGTCTGATGAAAAGTAAATGATCACACAATGTTCATTTTTGGGTGAACTAGCCCTTTAAAACACGATGGCGCACATCTGCAACCTGGCGAACATATCCTGATAATAAGTGTGGTGAATTTCCAGCTGAGCGCAAGCTGGATGTTTTTTGGGCAGGTTTGGTGCGTTCTCACAGAGGCTTTAAAAGCAGAAAGCTGAGAGTTTGTTCTCTTCATGGTGGATCTGTACAGATAATGGATTCTCCTCAGCAGTGAAACTGTATTCCATACACAAAAGACGAAGCAACCTGAGCGAAATTCCTTGCAGACTGGGAGAGACTCCCACCCCCCCTTCTTCTCGTCGTTGTTTGGGATTTGTGGCATCTCAAAAAAGACTCAAATTGAAACAATCCAAGCAACACTGTTTTCCCAACACCCACATTAAAACACACTTTCCACCGCTGTCAGACACAATGGCTTGCTTTATTTCAACGCTGGTTGCCGTGGTGACGAGAGCAACAGAGCAAATACAGTGGCTACCCATGAGTCCCTCTGACACGACTCATGCCTCACCCCGACCGGGCGCTGACAACAAGAAACAAGCTGGAACCAAATGCAACCCGATGCAGAAGAAACACTTCATCTAATGATCATGGAGCAAATAAAATGAGCTGGAATGACGTGCGTTTACCTTCTCTCGTTGTCATCTAGGTGGGCGAACAGTACGTTCTTAGAGATGGCTTTGGCCAGGGCGGTCATCGTCTTGTAGTCCTTTGGAATGACCTATAATTAAAGAAAACAATGTAGGGCTGTCAAATTTAATGCATTAAAGCAGTGTTTCTCAACCACGTTCCTGGAGGATCACCAGCTCTGCACATTTTCCAAGTCTCCTTAACCAAACACACCTGATTCAGATCGTCAGCTCATTAGCAGAGACTGAAAGACCTGTAATGGGTGTGACAGATAAAAGAGACATCTAATACATACAGTGTTGGTGGTCCTTCAGGAACGTGGTTGAGAAACACTGCTTTAAAGCAAATAAATTAACACTAATTTATTAACGCAGTGTGTTTTCTGTTTCATTTTGTCCATGGTTGGAAAAATATGCAGAAAGATACAGCTCCAATTGGAAATGATGGAGAATGAAAAAGGTACAAATGGTAAAATCATGTACATAACGGTATCTGATGGTTCTGTCAACAAGACAAAAAATCTTTGTTTATTGTTAATGGGAATTAAGTTATCACCATTAAGTTTAATGTCTCTTAATGGGAAATCATACAACTGATGCAAATAACTCTATTTCCTCACGCCAAAAGCAGACCACATAATGCTGGGTTCACACCAAACTTGCGTAAGTTACAAACAAAGTTAATAAAAACCCATTAATAGGTAAATTACAGTTTAAAGGGCTATATGCAGAGCTAGTGTTTTTCAGCCAATTATAAACTTCTAGTAAAAGCTTAATGTGACTATGTTCAATTTTATAAGGTTCCTTTTATAGCATCGATGCTATAATGTAATTAAATTACAATCAGTTAAATAGAGTTAAGCATTCATTTAATTGCTTAAGTTTAAAACGTGATGAAGGCATGCTAGCGCAGAAACTCCATTAAAAATACTGGGGTAAAATAAATTATAAAATAAAATAAATCCATATTTTAAAGACATGGTGGGGGAAAATGAAATTTAATGCAGTGCTTCTTGTTCGGTCTGAGATCCACTTTATATCGTACATCAATCAGGCAGTGAGGATCACTGATATTTGTAAAGAAATCAGATGTTAAAAGTGGCGATTTTGTTTGGCTGACTGAAAATGTAAAGTCTGTGTATATAGCCCATTCATTTAATTCAGGACATGGTGAAAAATGTACATAATATATGTAAAATAAAACCCCAGAAGCAGCGTGTTTGTTTGGTCATTGGCCAATTGCTTCATTATGCTTCTATATAATAATTTTCATTTCAGTTCATCCCTATGAAGCGGAGTTATGTTTCAATTTTTTTTTTTTTTTGTGTGCACTTAATTCAAAATGCATCAATTGTTATATTAATTATATTCATTTGAAATACATGCTATTTAGTTGCGATTAATCACAAATCCTGCGATTAATCACAACTATTTTAATCAATTGACAGCCATAGCTACTATATGACCAGCCATAAAGCAAACCTATTACAAAATGTTCCTTAGTAATTCTGTAAAAGAATATTATTATTATTATTAGTAGTAGTAGTAGTAGTTTACCATTTATTTACTTTAGTACGATTTGCTCATCCCCCAATTGGGTTTAGGGGTGAGGTTTGGAGCCATGCCTCCTTTTCAAAAAACGTATGACTGGATTATATGCACAGCTAGTGTTTTAGCCAATGATAAACTTCCGATGAAAGTTTTATGTGACTATATTTAATTTAATAAGGTTACTTTTACAGCATCAATGTTGTAATGTAATTAGAATATATTCAATTAAATACAAAGACCTAAGACCTTAAATACTTACGACTTAAGCATTCATTTAGTTGTTCAAGCGTAAAAAGAGATGAAAGACTGTTTAAACGCTAGCGCCGTCATTAGCCGCAGGCTAGTGTAGAAATTCCATTGAAATTACTAGAGTAAAATTAATTTCCATATTTTAAAGACATGATGTGGAAAAATATAATTTAATGCTGTGCATCTTGTTTGGTCTGATATATACTTTATATCGTATCTCAGCCAGGCAGTGAAGATCGCTGTTTTTTTTTTAAGAAATCAGATCTTAAAAGCAGCGATTTTGTATGGGATGACAATTAACTGGAAGCCCTGGGGCTAGCTGACTGAAATTAAAAGTCTGTGTGCATACACCCCATTAGCCACTAAACTGACAAAACAAAGTTAAGCTTCCTCATGAGATCAGGCTGGAAGTGTTTGAAAGCCACATCTATCAGTTGATCCATCTATAAGCAGATACATGTGATGTCTGCTGATAGATCAGCTGATAGACGTGACTTTCAAACACTCTAGTGTCCTGCATTTGCATTTGGTGATCACCGATTGTGAAGTGATCATTTCAGAGCCACAGCCATATCAGTTGAGCATGTAAACACGATGGCTAACCAGCTGTGTTAAAGAATGGGATTAGCAGCGAGTAAATGTTAGCAGGAATAAGAAAAGAGCTAGGTGAGAAAATTATTAATGATAGTTATTAATGACAATAACGATAATTATTGCGATATAATTCACCCTCAATAAAATGACAACAATAAGATTTTTAATAATGCTTCAATATAATGTATATGCTTTAAAGTAAAAACAAAAATTTGTTTCTTGTTCATGCCACATGCACCGTTTTATTCATAATCTGCAGTAAAACGCAAGTTTTCAAAATGCATCGATAAGAAAGGTTTAAGTGAATTACGAGAATTACTAGAGTTATTTGGTAATATCATGACATATAAGCTAATGGCAAACACTTAGGTTGTATGTTCTCACATGTAGACAACAAAGCTTGACTTGGCTTGACAATGGTTACATAATCCAAAGTCCACTTTTTCCAACCTTTCTGACGTAGCTGACGGCATCCTCCTCCGTGTAGACCTCAGCGCTGACACCACCTCTCCGGCGCCGGGCCTTCACCACAGGGTTTGGAGGAGGAGGAGACACTTCATCATCATGAGAGTCCGACTGCGAGTTGGACTTCTGTCGGGCCATGATCTGCTTGCATTCTTCCTGTGGAGAGAGGAAGTGAAGGACGCGTATGATTAAACATCCATTTAAATGCACCCAGTTTGATTCCCATCACAAAAACAAACCCAACGCAGACATTGAGAGGTTTAAGCTACCACAAGAAATTAGGATTATATCTGATAAAATCGAATGCGTGTAGCAGAGTGAAACCTACTGCGAGCACAGACAGCAGACACAACAGCACTGAGATTTCACTCTCTGGCAGAGCGATAGATAGAGAGAGACAGAGAAAGATTGCCCGTATGAAACAGAGCACAACAATGAAGCCGCATGCCACAGCACAAATGATGTGTGTGTGTGTGTGTCAGTGTGATACAACTAGATGTGTACCAGTCAGGCAGGGTACATGCAGTCTTACTGTATATTTACTGCATGTAAGAGGTGGACTGAAAAACACAGGCTTATTGTATGCAGTATTTGTAATATGCAATCTTTAGCAAATCTGAAAAGGAGCAAAAAATTTTCATACTGTACATAAATCACTGATTTAAAAAAATAATATTATTATTTTATTGAGTTATTTACCCATAATTACACTTCAAAAATGCTTAATTTTTCCTTCACCAAACTTGACTGATTTCTGTGAGAATCTTGGGTCCATGTGGGCTCCAATAAGTCTTCTGCAGTACTTGTGATGATTGGGATGCAGTTCAACAGATGATTCATGGGAAAAATCTACCTTCTGCCACTTTTCCAAATGATCAACTAGAAGGTATTATTTGTTTATTTGTTGCTCTTACAACTGGGCTTGACGACAAGACTTTTGTCAGGTAGTGTATATATTATGATTATATATGATTATATATTATGTTACGTTCGCTCGCAGAACGTATTTTGGTTATATGTGTGTGCGTTTGTTTGTATGTGGGTGTGTCGTTTTACGCGTGTGTTACTGGTAAGAATGGCATTGGAGGATCCACATTTCGTACTGATGACGTTGGCTGCTGATGCTGGATTCTCGCTACCAATCGCTGGTCGGCGTAGCGTTTAAAAGCCGAGCCCAAACTGCAATGGCGATCTCTCTCTTTCTCTCGCTCTCACTCTTTCTGTGGGTCTCGATGAGGACAGTCTCTCTTGTGAGGACTAGTCTAAGAGAATGTGTTTCCTTTGCTTGTGATTTAATGCTCTTGTGTGAAGTCTTTTACGATTTGAACTTGCAATGTGTTTTCTTGTGAACTTGTCCAGTAGAGCTGCACGATTCTGGTTAAAATGAGAATCGCAATTTTTTTTCTTAAAATAAAGATCACGATTTTCTCACGATTCTGTAGATGTCAAATAAAGGTTAATATGAGTAGCTAATTATTATTGTTATTTCAGAATACAACTATTCATAATTTGGAGGTTGAATTATTATGTTTGAGACATGTGCTTGCAATCTGTCATTGACAACATTGTAAGACCGTTTTTTTCTACTGGTAAAATCAGACATTTGTCATTATCAGATTCCCTCTTGCATTATACTCAACATTATATAGGCTAGAGTAGCTATTCTGACACTGTTAAACGTTTATTCTCATGCACAACACTCTGTGTTCGCTATGAAAGAAAAACATATTATATGCTTGTCGTAATCATAACTCTAAAATGCGATATGAACATTTGAATGATGTGCACGCTTTCTGTTTCATTTTCACTGTGCGTGAGCTGTTCATACTTCCCGCGCAGCTCCCAAACGATCACTCTGTGCCACAAACTGAATGTTATTTACAACATTATTACCTGTTATTCACAGCCTATGCAAGTTCTGTTCACTAAGGTAGGCATCATTCACAGGTGCGCACCCCCCCTCTCTGTGGTAACAGCTCACGGTCAGCTCATGTCACGTGTGTTTTCGCGGCTGCAAATACATCATTTAATGCAGACAGAAATTACATTTTTGGGGTGAATTAAACCTTATAAATACAGTATGTGACTCTTTCAACACCATTTGGAGGTGTACACGTTGCTGAGCAATGTAAAACAACGTGAAGACTTGTGCAGCCGTCTTTATGCTTCTCTTCTGAACTTGAAAATATGATTGGCAGAATCGAATAAATGCTGGATTAAGATCGTCTTGGGGGGTTGAATCGAGATTGCGATCTTTTTACGATTAATCGTGCAGCTCTATTGTCCAGTAAACTGATGCTTTTTGAGTGATACCTCGGAGAGGGTGTAGGAGTAAGTCGCGCGATATACATATAACACTCAGGATACTTGTTGTATTATTTCCATTAGGTTCAAGAGAGTGTGCTGTTTTGTGTATGTTTTGTTTTTATTTAGAGTAGTTTAGTTAAGACGTTTGGTACGTTGAAGATGTTTCTTTTCATGCTTTTCTTTTCATATTTAGTTTAGTTGTTTAATACAGTTAATGTGTTTTGTTATATTTATTTCTTTGATTTAGGCAAGGCAAGACAAGGCAAGTTTATTTATATAGCACATTTCATGCACAGTGGCAATTCAAAGTGCTTTACATAAACAGGAATAAAAAGACAAGTAAAAAATAAAGAAAGCAAATAATAAGAATGATTAAAAACAGAAAAAAATGTTTTAAAACAGGTTATAAAAGAATAAAAAGAAATAGTGTGATCTGTCGGACGTAGCACAGTGCTCATTCAGTAAAGGCACAGCTAAACAGATGTGTTTTGCGTCTGGATTTGAATGTGTCTAATGTTGGAGCACATCTGATCATTTCTGGAAGCTGATTCCAGCAGCGAGGGGCGTAGTAGCTGAAAGCCGATTCACACTGCTTTGACTGAACTCTTGGAATTTCTAGTTTATATGATCCTAAAGATCTGAGTGACCTGTTAGGTTTGTATTCAGTGAGCATATTTGTAATGTATTGAGATCCTAGGCCATTTAGTGATTTATAGACAAGTAATAATACCTTAAAATCTATTCTGAATGTAACTGGGAGCCAGTGTAGAGACCTGAGGACAGGTGTGATGTGCTCTGATTTCCTGCTTCTGGTCAGAATCCTGGCCGCAGCATTCTGAATGAGCTGCAACTGTCTGACTGTCTTTTTGGGAAGGCCGGTGAGGAGGCTGTTACAGTAATCCACCCTGCTGCTGATGAAAGGATGAACAAGTTTCTCTAAGTCTTCACTGGAAACAAAGCATCTGATTCTTGCAATGTTTTTGAGATGATAGTATGCTGAAGTATTTAAGCACCTCTATCTACCTCTTGTCCAACAGGTAATAATTTATTGTAAATATTTTTCTTTCAATGTACAATATATTTTCACTGATTTCACTGGAAGTATGGGCAATAAATAATCACAGTGACATTCGGTTTTCAGTGGTTTTCTTTCTCCCTCCATTTGTCACACACACTAAACTAGTTTATGTTATGTCAAATACCCTTAGTTTAATATTATCATCTAAAAGGACGTAACAATTTACATCTATAATTCTCCAATATTTAAAAATATTTAAGTCAAGAGTCTGGGTGTCATTCTCTATAGCACCCTATCTTTTGATTCTCACATCAATAACATAACCCGGTCTGCTTACTTCCACCTACACAACATTAACCGTCTCTGCCCGTCTCTTATCCCTCATGCCACTGCTGTTCTTGTCCATAGCCTTGTCACATCTCGTATAGATTACTGCAACTCCCTTCTCTTTGGTGTCACTCATAAATCACTCCATAAGCTTCAGTTGGTCCAGAACTCAGCTGCCCGTATCATCACCAGAGCCCCTTCTTCTCATCACATCACCCCTGTCCTGCAGCAGCTTCACTGGTTACCTGTTCAATTTCTAACTGATTTTAAAATTTTGATGTTAACATTCAAAGCCAACCACAATCTCGCCCCTCCATATTTGTCTGCCCTCATCCATATTGCTGCTCCCTCTTGCACCCCGAGATCTTCGTCCTCCCTCCACTTGTCTGGTCCCTTTGCTCGTCTATCATCTATTGGCAATAGAGCATTTAGACGCTCTGCTCCCCGGCTTTGGAACTCACTACCACCTGCCATCAGAAACATTGACTTCCTCACATTATTCAAATCAAAACTCAAAACCCACCTATTTAAGATGGCTTTTAATACTTAATTTGTATCTGCACTATTGCTGTGTTTATTTTTTATATAATTTTTCTTGTTTTATTGCTCTTGTTTTACTGTTCGGTGTCCTTGAGTTGTCAGAAAGGCACATTTAAATAAAATTTATTATTATTATTATTATTATTATTATTATTATTATTAATATTAATATTAATATTAATATTAATATTAATATTAATATTATTATTACTCATAAAGATTTCACAAATTTCCATACTGGATGAAGCAAAATATTTTGAAGAATCTCATGAACATTTATAAATGTAGCAAACCATTTGGAAGTATTAAAAGTGTCCAAGAAGATGTCCAAAATGTTAACACACAATGACCCACAGTGCATGTCGCCATGAAGATGGCGGATGTTTACTGTATGATGACTGAAATCGCCAAATGGCCTTAAATTATCACTAAATGCACTACAGAATGTTACATTTACACATCCCTGCACAAATCACATGTAAATGCATCTACTTTTCACAGCGTAATACTCAATAATCACTACTCTTGAGTACTTTTAAAAGGGCTACTTTTTACTCATATTTTGAGTATTATTTACAACAGATATTAACTTGCGCTTCATTTTTGGGCAAGTAATGGTACTTTTACATGAGTATGATTTTTCAGTACTCTTTCCACCACTGCTTAGAGCAGTGTTTATTACTATCTCATTTGCTGAAATAATGAAATAAAAACTCAGCGATGGTGTTATCAAGACTTTCAGAAAAGGAAAATAAATTGTGAGAGACTAAAAACGGCAAGGAGAGGAGAGAACAAAGTCAAATTTATTGTCCTCCCCATAGATGCTGCATTAGAAACACCTCACATAAGTGGCAATTATTTTTTTGCTATTTGATGCAATGATGATATAATGATGACACACGTGTACATATAAATGTACATACACTTTTTAAAATCTAAATATTAAAAACATTCAAGGATTTACTATTATGATGACCACTAAACGTGTCATAACAGTCTTGTGAAAAGGGTTCATTGCCATTGTTTCAATGTAACGTTACAATTTCCATTTGAAGCATCCAAAGACAAAGAAAAGACCAAAGACTGAAGTTGTTTCAACTATGAAAATTATTTTGAAAATACTCTTGTCAATTGTCAAAATTTAATAAACCCATGCATTTTGAAAATAGCATATACTAAAAAAACAGGTAACATCTGAAGTTAGAATTTAATGGTCAGTTTGTGTCCAAATGTCTATGTATGACCATTTTAGTTATGCTTCTGATTTCTGATGTCTAACAATAGACAAAATAATGGTCTGTGACAACTTCTTTATGACATTCTGGCCCCTATAAATCTGATATCAGTCTGTTAACTCCATAAATAAAACTTTACAGCATATAAAAAATAAAGTGTTTGTGACATGGCACAAAAGTCTCCTTCTGAAACATCCCAAGCCACAAATACCAAAGTGAAGGCAGGCAGATGCAAAAGAACAGCTGGGCACATGCCACACACACAAAACACACATGTGCTCTCTCCAAAGCTTAAGACAGCCATCAACAGGCCTGACTGTGAAATAACATACAAAAGAGTGCAAATATACTCTGAAATCTGTCAAATAAGAGATCAATATCATACGCAGATTAAATAAGAGATAGTTCACCCAAAAAAAAAAAAAAAAAAAACATTCTGTCATCGTTTACACTAGGGATGCACAATATCTGCAATAGTCACATCAATGTCAAGTATGGGTTATTGTTAACCAGGAGCTAGTAGATTAATGGCAGATTTAACCATTTAAATCTGGGTTTAAATTTTATGATTTACATTAGTTTTCTTCTGTTAAAGATATCAAGTGAGTTTAAAGCATACAGGCACAAAAAACAATTACATTTGTAGCTAATAGTGAAGGCTGCCAAGTGTCATTTTTAGGGGTGTGACAAGATCTTTGGACGAGATCTCGCGAGATTAAATCACGACGAGATTTCTCGTCGAGGTGAAAAGTTGTCTCGTGAGTAGATGTTATCATGATGGAGCGTGAGGGTAAAATTAGCATTAAAGATTGGAAGCATGACTGAATTTAAACCGCAAATCAAGTGCTTTGCACACACTTGGTAAGGCTGGCCTCTGTGTTGCACATGCCACTCGATTGGGCGGGCGGGTGTGACATAACCGCTTTTTTCTCACCGGCCAATGGGCTGCTGCGTTATTTATAAAGGTAAATCAAAAAGAACGCTTTCTTTTTCATTCCAGATGGCTTTATTAATCATTTATTTGAGTCATTGCAGAGATGTATGAATGCAGTCCTCTAAGCTCATGGGAGTCATATACAATATTCATTCTTTTTCCACTGCAGCATGACTTTATATTCTATACTGTACATTATTTCTGTTAAGTGACAATACTTTTATCTAAGCAATGTCAGGCCTTACTAGGCATGATCATATTTTATTTTGGTCAAATAAGCGTAATCTAGAGGCCTTTGCCTTTTATATAAGCCACTTCTGATACCAAATTATCAACTAAAAGTCAAGTTATTGTTTTTATAATAATATTTGTTGTTCCTAAAACTTGAATAGGTGACAAGACTTTTGTCAGGCAGTGTATATAAAGGATGAGGGAGCTCCTGAATTTCATCTAAAACATCCCAATTTGTGTTTTGAAGATGACATGAGGGTAAGTAATTAATTACAGAATAAAAATTTTTGAGTGAACTAACCCTTTAAGTCAGGGATCTCAAACTGCTGGCCCACAGGCTATTTACGCTACCCCCTTCTCCTCGCTCCGGCCCAACTAACGTCAAAAATATAACATAATTCTTAAAAAAAAATTTAAATATAGTATCATTGTTGTGGTGTCTTGTAAAGCCACTTGCCGTTTTGACCTGCTACCTACTGGACATTTAAAGTACTGTACTTACATGTTCGGTTTTA
This sequence comes from Danio tinwini, assembly GCA_903798205.1. Taxonomy (NCBI): domain Eukaryota; kingdom Metazoa; phylum Chordata; class Actinopteri; order Cypriniformes; family Danionidae; genus Danio; species Danio tinwini. The sequence goes on from CAIGQZ010016425.1 coordinate 520,401, forward strand.
GTTTCTCTTAATGTGCGTCATCGAGACTAACACACATGCAGTATATTTCCGTGGCTGATTTAAACATTGAAACCTTGGAAATATATGGCCGTAAGTGCTCTATTTATACTAAAGCTCTATTTTTGTAAATATTTAAGGGCTATTTGATTGGTATCTGTTTTATTAATTTGTACAAACACATCTTCATGGCTTACACGTTATGCTGGTGGTGTAGCAAATATGATAATTTTGCTAATATTCGATACAAATTGTCTCATTTAATAGATTTTCTTAATTTCTGGTAAACGATTTGTATAAAACTATGTACATTAGTAAAATTTTAAGCTGGTTGAGGTGAACATGTTAAAGTAAATGTGTATATAGACACTTTTTTCCCTCTTTGTTGTAGTTTTACAAAAAAAAGAAAGATATTGAGAAATACAATTGCCAGTAAGGTCACTAAAGTTACCCAAACTGCTTTTTGCTGTTCTTATCTAGAGTACACTATCTGTTTAACTTTTAATTAAGCAACATTGTTTAGGACAGAATTATTATTATTATTATTATTATTATTATTATTATTATGCCTGTTATTTGTAGTACTGTAGCACTATGGTCAGTGGAGTTTTTCTTTTTCATGATGAAAAACAAAAAAGCAAAATTCGAAAATGATTGATTTTCTATTTTTATTTCGAATAACAAAAAATAAAATCACCAGAAAACAAAAATGAATAAAGGCTTGTTTTTTTATATTACGAAACCAGATAGGCCGACTCATTCACGATGACACAATGCTGCCACACACAGGCTAGCCTACTATAGGCTATTATTTTTTTCCACCTATTAATGTTATAAAAGGTATTTTCTTGTGATAACAGGATTTTGTTAAGACATATTTTCCTCATTAAGACGACATATTTATCGTATAAGGGCCAGTTATAGGCTATATTTATTTTTTGTTAGCATGTTTTAAATGGAACAACCTTTATTTTGGCATTACATGCAGGCATTACCTTGCTTTACTGAACACTTTTCTGAAAAGAAAGTTTTAATATTATTAAAACCATAATACTTCCACTTCCCGAAAATTGACCATGAATCATTTCAAGTGAGGGAGAATTAATGCAGCTGTTCGTTACACACATTTCAATACATTATAGTATTTTAAAATAAAAATTAACAATTAATTTTAACTGAAAGGAAGCATGCTGCACAAACACCCTGATAAGCATCCCATGTCTTTTAAAGATCCGTCTTTTACAATCCACGAATAGGCTGTGTTTATTTACAAATATAAGCTATTCGTCCCCAACTGTTCTGACGGTCTATATTTAGCGCTGCTTATGCTCAAATTGATATTAGCCAAAAACACATTGAATGACAGTAATAAGAAGCAATAAAAAAAATTAATAAGTCAATTTTCTAGCATAACCTATTGATTTTTAATACATGAATTGAAATGTAATTGGGACATTGGGATGCTTATGATGGTGTTTTTGAAACATGCTGAACGCCTTTCAGATTAAAAGAATTATGTTTATTTTAATTTTAAACTACAGTACAACGCGGAGAGATGACTTGTTGAAATGCGAGCAATGATTCCAAACGAATGTCCAATGTTACTGTCATTCCTGAAGTGGAAGTGATTTTAACAAATATGTTGTTCCAATTAAAATGCTATGTAAAAAAATTATAATAAAATAATAATATATTAGTATATATATATATATATATATATATATATATATAACTGGCTTTAATGAGAAATATGTCTTAACAAAATCCCGTTATCACAAGAAAATAATTTTTATAATTATTTCAATATTCGTTTTTGAATTTTAAAATGAAAATAAATAAAAAAATGCTTGTTTTTTGTTTTTTAATATTCGTTTCTTAAACGAAAATCCAATGACCAAAAGGTACACTGACCTGACCTACTATTTTGTCATGTCTGTTGTCCTAAGATGCATCAATTACATCAGGTTTGCAATTTCTTAGCCCTCCTATGAGTTGTCCATCACTATAATGGTCTCCCACCAATTTGAGTTCAAGACCCCTGCTTTAAGTAGTGCTGTTTGGTCTACAGAGTTGAAATATGAAGCGCTTGTAAAGCATTATAAAGTTGGACAGTTACAATCAGCTGCAAAAGACATTGATTAAAGATAAATCAAAAAAGCTAAATGCCAACAAGCAACACAAAGTTGCACATTTAAAACAGAAAACACTGCAATAAAAAAGCTCCTCACTTCCTGTGAAATTGCTGTAAATTTTTGAACCACTGTATCTCATTTTGCAGCACAGTGAATGTCTTGTCTTGAAGAGCCGCAGACAACACACATAATCAGAAATGCTACAGTTATCATATCATCTTCTGTTCAGAGGTGGACGCCTGATGTTTGGGAACACAATCTTCTGAGTCAGTTTTGGGAGGTTATTTAACCAAATCATTGTGACAGATTTGCCTCTGGCATTTCTGAATGACTAAAACAATATGAGTCACTTGAGTTTTTTTCCTGGTTTGTGCAATAATATTTTTCCATCATATTTTATTGACTATAAATATAAACATTATATTAAACAAGTAAGTTGATGACTTGAATTTTCAACATGTGCATCTTGTCCCTTCAAAAATGTGGATTGAAACACAGACGCTGTGAATCAAATCCTGTATGTTTTGCTGCTTTACACTGTACAGTGCTTCCCACACATAGACTTTTCTTGGGCGGTCCGCCCAGCTATATTCACGGCTGCCCAAGTATATTTAGTGACACATTTTTTTTTTTACTATTATTAACATCCTTTTACACTATTTTGTATCCGCCTAATAACCAAACATCTGCGATCGATTACGTAGTGGAGAATCTTCTCTTTTGTTTACCCATTTCGTTCCGTGCGCGAAACCTGTCAGCACTCCCACAGACAGTCACGTGCACTGCAGACCCACAGAGACTGACATTTTTGGCACTTAAAAAATATGTCCGGCCTGGGTTTCTAAATCTCCTAAAATGTCTGTGATTAAACTACCTAATAATTTATTTATATATATAAATATTAAACAAAAGAGAAGATTCTCCACTACGTAATCGATCGCAGATGTTT